>PVLC010042851.1:0-12823 GCA_004027655.1 Graphiurus murinus | reverse complement strand
AAAAAAAAAAAAAAAAAAAAAAAGAAAGAGAGAGAGAGAGAGAGAGAGAGAGAGAGAGAGAGAGAGAGAGAAAGAGAGGTGGAGAGAAATATGGAGAAAGAAATGGGAATGGATAAAGAGAGGTGGAGACAAAAGTGGCAAGATGGAGAGATGATAGAGAAAGAAATGTGGAGAAAGATTGAGAGGGAAAAGAAGGGAAGGAGAGAGAGAGAGAGAGAGAGAGAGAGAGAGAGAGAAATGTTATATTTTTTGATACAACCTATTTGAAGCTCATTTCCCTCCGTTGATGCCCCATTTACATAAAACCCACCTTTTCATACAAACTAGTCATTTTAAGTAAGAAAGTTTGCCTAACACACCTCCGACTGAATGCACAATGGTCCACTGACTGACAGCTGGCTGCAGCTGGGCCTGCAGGGCTGCTGTCTGTGGGTGAGGACATCAAGTCTTCCCTACAGCACCAAGAAAGCACTACTACTAATTCCTCCCACAGCTGAAGACACCGAGTCTCAAAGACATTGAACGGTGTGCCCCAGGTCACACAGGCTGTGAAGGGCAGAGCCAGGCTGTGACCCCAGATCTGTATGACTTCAGAGGTCATTCTTCCATGTAAGAACCTTGAATACAGTTCATCCACTCAGGGCCAGAAAAGATAGCACTTATGAAATCCAAGCTCCCACTTCCCAACCAACCACCAACCAATATCAACAGAGAGAGAGAAAGAGAGAGAGAGACAGAGAGAACACTTAATGCTGCTTTGAAATCAGATGTCTTTGAATCTCTTGGCACCCTTTCCCCCTATTGTCAACACTTTAAAATTCTCAGACATCAGAACCTCACACTCAGCTGAGCACCTTGGTCCTTCCTCTGGACCTGAGGGGGTTAGCTGGTCATCTCTTGCTTCCCTACTCATCCAGCTTGGTGACTCTGAGACTCATGCCTCCCTCTCTGTTCTCAGAGATCTTGGAGGACAATTATCCAGGACACCTTTTGCCTCTCACTTGGATGGCATCATTCAGATACTTGACCACATTAGGCTTTGCATGGTTCTGAAGTGTTTCTTTTCTCCACAAGTGCCTGCCTCATCCTGAGATGCTCTTCTCTGGATGCCCCCACATTTCCAAGGATATCGTAGTGTATATTGTAAGTGCCCTGCTTGTTTGTTAAAATAAATCCCTATTATTTGGAAATCATTTGGTATGGACGACTCAAGGGCATGGTTAAATCTGGGAACCTGGGATCTAACTGTCAATTAGACACAACAGTTGTCATTAGACTCATACCCCAGGGAGTTTGAGACCAACCTGCTCCCCAAGAGGCCCTTATGATAATTCCAGCTGAACTCGAATCTTCTGGTCCTTTCACACAAAGGCATTTAGACCAGATACTCTTAGCTAGAGGTACACAAGCTTCCATGATGATCTGCAGGTGGGCTTCTGAGCGCTCCAGTCCCCAGAAATTTTATGTTGATTATTCTATTTCTGTGTATGTGGACATTCACCTGGGGAGGAAAAGAAAAGCTGTCATCAGATTCTCAACAAGCTCCTAATTTCCATGACCTAACCCCTTTTCCAAAGACAATAGCTACTGATTTAGACAGAAGCCTGTAACCCCATCCAAATCCCTCTGCCCACAGACATACGCACATTACATTAAGCCCCTGGTGGTTCTTTCTTCTCTGTCATCTGCCCTCCTGGCTCTCATCCATCCCCTCATTTGGACAATAGAAGGATCAGGAATATGAAGATTTACACTGGGGGGAGGAGGCCGATGGGCATGTCTGGCACATATTTAGTCTGGTGGATTAGATCCTTGTTCAGATACATTTGCCCCTCCTGTCTGCTGTCTCCCAGTCTTCAACTCTGGCATGAGTCACATAATTTGTTTTGGCCAATGGGTCTTAGATATTAGGCAACAAAAAGAATGGAAAGGCCCTGCTCTTGTGCATACCTGCTGTTGCCCTGGGAAGAACGTGCCCTTGTGAGCCGTGACTCCCAGGAGGAGGACAAGGAACTCATGGGACAGAGCTACCCCCGCTGAGATGGGCCATCCAGCTGCAGACACACGGGAGCACTGCTCGACTGGGGCTTCAAGCCACTGAGCCTTGGGGTGTTTTGGTAAGCAGCAAGCTGACAGAGTAGGTGTTCAATGAACGTTCACTGAAGGAAGGAACTCACAAAAAGCCCCAACTGTGGTTCTTTCACAAATTTAGTACTGGGATTCCTCCTGGCAGATCAGCCACCCCTCTCCAAACTCAGAAGGCTGCTCAGTACCATGACTGAGGGTAGATACCTCTCCTCCTACATTGGCAACTGACCAAAGAGTTACCTTATGACATACAGGTAGAAAGTATAGAGTAGTTAGCATTTTAAATAAATTCAAGACCTGCGTCTACCCATTCTACTCTTCCGTCTTTGCAAGCAACTTCTGCTACATGAGTCGGTATGGCACAGAGTTGGTTGAAGAGGCTTTGGTTTGGTCTCCCATTTCTTCGCTGGTGCCAATGCTAGGGACTGGGAAGTGAGTAGGCATCCTCAACCCTCATCTCACCATAGAATTCTCAGCTAAGTTTTAATAGTGGGATTTGCTTTCTGATCTTGAGTATATTAAAAACAGGTGCCAGGCAGCCACTGGACAGCCCTGTGAGAGGCTGGGTGGGGTTCAGCCTGTGCACATGCCCCTGACTTCTGAGACAAGGCCAAAACCCCAGCACCTCAGGCTCTTTCCAAAGGTCTGACTTTCTGTGAACAAAAAGCAGAGCCTTTCACCTCTTGGCCAGAGTCTAAGAGCTGAATATCTCAATTTAGCAACACAATCCACCAGCATGGAAATGTCTAGTGTATGTTTTTTCTTTCAACCAGGCTTTTTTTTTTTGGAGGGGGGGTAAGAGGAGAGGATGGAAGTACTGAGCACTGAGTGCTTAAAAATGTAAGTGGATGTCAGGCTTCTACCAGGGAGGGCAGAAGTGGGAATAGAGTCCAGAGCCTCAGAATTTTGACCAGTGCTGGCTCCTGGAGTACCTGGTACTGGATATCTCTTTGAGTGCCTGATCCCACAGTCTGAGGCAGACAGTTGGGGTGCAATCAGCCCCCACAAAAACCCGCTGTCAACACCTAAAATGAAGGTTAGCGCCAGCTCAGACTTGGAATTTATCGGACCTTCTCATTAAAAGTTTACTCTCCTCCTTGTCATAATGGTACTGTCTTAGAGTCACCAACGCCCTTTTCACAGAGTTCCGCCTGACATCAGAGTAAAGGGAAGGAGAAGAAAATTCTTTGTGACTTGTGCTCCTCTCTGGCGAACCCCAGGCCGTGCAGAGATGCTTCTGCATCGCCCCTCAGAAGTTCAACGGTGTCAAGTCAGACATAGTTTGGACTGGCAAGATCAAAGAGACCTTTTCTAATTCCAAGAGCTCGGTGTTTGTTTTAGCCAAGCACCATCTCTCATTGCTGTGACCAACAAACCAGACAAGAACAACTTAGAGAGGAAAGGTTTATTAGTGCTTGCAGTTTCTGAGGTTCAGTCCACAGTCGCCCAGCTACAAGGCAGAAACCTCAGCAGGAAGGCATGGCGGAGGGATGCTGCTTTCACATCATGGCGGCTGTGAGCAGAAAAGGAGAAAAGCAGGAAACATACAGTCTCCAAGACCATGCCCCCTGGCACCCACCAGCTCCATCCTTACCCACCTCTGAACCTTGCTGCATTGGGGACATGCTTTCAACAAAAGTGCATTAGGGGGCATCTCAAAACACAGCAGTGTTATGGCGCCCCAAAACTTCCTTCAAGGATCAGCCTCTTTGCTAGTAGTTTTAGCAACTTACCAAAACTTGGATTTAGTAGGATGTTAAAATTATTTTTTTTAAATAACAAGCTGGGAAATGTAAGCCATGCAGAGCAGTTTAGAGCTTTGGTGTCTTTAAAAAACATTCTGCAATTTATTTCACCGGCCCCAATTATAATACCTACTAATCTGCACATCTCCCCACATGTATGGAAAAATCGATTTGATTTTACAACTTCTTAATTCATACAACTGTTTTATGCTCCGAAAGTGTAATTAAAATCCAGAAAGTGTCCAAGCCCATTTTCTGGTTTTATACTAGAGTAAAAGAAATAAAGGTTTGTGTGGAGCTTAGGTTAATTTATTGAAATAAATCATTGCTCCAATTCATGGCTGCTCCTAGAGGGCTTTGCTGTCGTTTTCATATAGGCATTCTGAAGAGCCCAATACTTAAGATCAATGTTCTACGGAAATCAGAGGCAAGGAAAATCCAGAAGATAATGGTAGTCATCGTGGTGTGATGTGCGACGCGCAAGCTGTCCTTGTTTGCTCTGGATCCTGGCTTCCCAGATTGTCACTATTGACTTTTTGGGCTGGTGATTATTGGCTGTGGCCCCTACTCACTAGATGCCACTACCCTAGTTGTGACAACTGAAAATGCCTCTAGATGTTGCCAAATGTCGCCTGGAGAAAGGAGGGTGCAGAAGTACCCCCATCAGAGAACCCCTGTTTTAGACTCTCACCTGGACATTTAGGGTGGGCCTGCATGTCCATCATGGTGGCCACAATTAACCAGCAGTCTACTTTTCTTCCTTGACGGTGCATAAAATAACAGTACATCTTATAACTGATAGTCTTCAATTCAATGAAATACGGTACTTATTTTTAGACACCATAGAAAGCAGTAGCACTTGGGACAAATGGCTTATATGTTGACTTAAATAATTAGTAATAAAATATGCTATTAGGTTTTCTTTACACTGGCATATGTTCTTAGTTACAAACTTCTGCATATGGCCCTGTTTTTATTACAGTTTAGTCTTATTTTAATGATACTCTGAGTTTGTTTCTAAGAAGGCAGATGTCACATCAGACCCTGTTTCATCATATCACGGATGGCATTCTGTTTGTGAAATTTCCATTTGTCAATGATGTGGTGTCTACAGTCAACTCTTTGGGCCCCTGGGATAGCAGCTGGATCTGTCTGAATTAGTCAGTGGCCTTTATAAGGACTCATCTCTAGAAATGAAAGCTCTGTTGTAAAGCGTCTTGCCCATCTGAGATGGGGAAGCCCACATTTCCAGGAGTACTCTTTGCAGCAGCCAACCTTGCACTGATGCATTCATCAATGAATCCACTGTATACCAGGGCCTGCAGCAATAAGTAGACATCACAGAAGGTAAACCCCGGAGATACAGGAATGCCCAGGTCTGGTCGAGTGGTCCCTAACAGAACTCAACCTTGAAAGGGAGGATGGAGGATGGGCAGAACCTGGGGGTCTCTGAGACGCTGTCCTGCTGCTCTGAGGGTCCCTTAGGAAGGACACAGCGGGTCCCCAGCGTGCTGAATAAATGGACTGAACGGAGAAGTCAAGAAAAGAGAATGCATGTACTCGGAGCAGCAAAGGGATTGTGGCAAAGTCGTGTTTCATGAGGAAAAGAGCCTGCTCAGTTGGAGTCTAGCTGCAGAACATGTTTGTTCACTCAACGTACTTTCTCAGCTTCTCTCGGGGCCTGGCCCTATGCCCTTCAACCGCAGCATGGACGGGGGACCTAGACTGTGAGGTGTCAGGGCTTGTCATGTCCTGCCTTCCCCGTCGCCTCCTGTGCCACCAGACACCCACCCCACACTCTCCAGGAGCCATGGTGAGGAGCCAGAGACGAAGTGGCCATGTAGCCACCAGAACTCGGGGGAGACCGCTGTCTCTAGCGTGGGACAGAGCCCGTCAGCACATCACACATTCTCCCCAGCCAAAGGAAGACACAGGAAGAATCACCAAGAACACTAGGGATGGCTGGATCCTGCCCACATCTGCGGGTCTGGTCCAGGGGCGGAGCTGAGTCAGGTGCATGGTCCTAAGAGAAGGTACAGAAAGTTCCTTTTCTTTCTGAGCCTCCCAGAGGAGATTAGACTCAGACTCAGGCCGGCTAGGGAAAGAGATCGACCTTTCCCGACCTCTACCGGGCACGTTGTGCTGGCTTTTCGGCCTGCATCCCTGTGCATCCTTACCAGCCTGGCAAAGCAGGGGCTGTCCTCATCCTTGTGCAAGAATGTGAATCCTGAGGCACACCTGGGCTTCCAGGCTCACCATCCCAGAGTTGCAGTTGAGATGCCCCCTCCAGGGCACAGGCCTGCACCACTGTGTCCAGGAAGGACCAGAGCCTGCAGATATCATCCAGAAGCCCAGCTCTGCCTTCCCGCTGCCCCCCATCCCCAGCTTGTCCTCCATGATCACTCCCCGAATATGGTGATGCAGAAAGCAGGTAAGTGAGAAGGGAAGGACCCCCACTTGGCTGCTGAAATCAGTCACCCCCCATTGTATCGCATCCCCATGGAACTTGGCCTGGCTCCCCAGACTCCTCTGCACTGCAAGGAGAAAGCAGAGAGATTCACCCTCCAGGACCCGGTAATGCAGAAACCCCATCTCTCAGGACAGACCTGCTGAGTAGGTCCTTGGTTGTAACCTCCTGCGTCATCCTTTCCCTCGTGGTTTCTGACATCTCATCCATAATTCTGCTATCTAGTTTTTATGAGTACCATAGTTATTTTCTAACTACGTACCTATTTAAACTTTACAATCTTTTATTAGGGTTGTATCCACGGACAAATAAATACCAGGCACTTGAAACTTTATCTACTGGAAGTTTCTGCTTTGGCCTGCAAAATGATCTGATCTCCCAGCTAAAATAATTTCATGTCATTGAAGCTTTCTGAATTTCAGCCTCCTACACAGGGTGAAGATAAATTTCTACCTAATTCAAACTCTTGTTACTCTGCGGAATTTCTTTTGTACCACTTTTGAATTATTTTACTCGGAGTGTGGAAGTCATGAGTGAAAATTAAACCTATTTACTTTTCCTGTGAAAATGAACATTCGAGCCTGATTACAAATACAAAATCTACAACCCACATAGTTTGGGTCTGGGTTTGGGCCTGGGGTATACCGTTTAAGTCCCAATGTATCGGAGCGTATGTTACCGCCATGCATATTCATACGAGCTATTTAAATGCAGTTGCCTATGAAAATAGCAAGGGCATCCAACTAATATTTTAACCACACAATTAGTAATAGATCCTATAATTCTCTCCTGAACAAATGGCCGGTTGCAGAACCCCGTGAAAGCATCTCATTTGCTCTAAATCTATGTGTCATTTCCTCTCATCTTGTCAGATGTTTCACCGAGAAAAATTTGAAATACAGGTCAGATGCTGGCCAGGAGGAAAAAAATTAAAGACCTGACAAGTGTGGATATGTCGGAGCAAAGAAGAGAGAACAGGAAGGTTGGGAGGAGGCTTCTTCCTCAGGAAAGCTCTTCAGGCTAGGAAGAAAACCGGAATGGGGGCCACACCCCCACCCCAACAGGAAAAGTGCTGCTTCCTGGGGAGGAATTGAGCGGCTTGTCTTTATTCCTCCTGTTAGCTGAGGGTTCGTCTCTGTGGTCTGCAGGTCCGACGCCCCCTCTCTCTTTCCTGGGAGGCAGTAAGAGGGTTCAGCAATGGTGGTCACCTGCTTCCTTCTTTATGCTGCAAGAAAAGCCAGAAGACCCAGGAGGGAGGCGCCTGACAACAGAGTGTGCTAGCCTCCCATTTGGAGAGCGTGCTCATCTTCTTAAAAGCAGTCTCGGAGCCTGGCAAGGTGGCCCACGTCTGTAATCCCAGTACTTGAGAGGCTGAGATGGGAGGATGGCAGGTTCAAAGCCAGCCTCAGCAACTAAGTGAGGTCCTCAGAAATTTAGGGATATCCTGTTGCAAAAATAAATAAACAAAAAAAGGAGCTAGGGGTGTAGCTCAGTGTATTGGGTTCAACACCCCCCTAGTAACGATAGATAGATAGATAGATAGATAGATAGATAGATAGATAGATGATATAGTAAGAAACCACTTGAGCCAAAATAAAAAACATCTAACCTATGATGATGGGCATCAAAATAGTGATTTACTTTTCAAAGGAAATGAGTAGGAGAGTGTAACAGGGGAATTCTATGGTGCCGGCCCAGTTTTATTTCTTGATCAGACTAGGAAGAAACACAAAGGCGCTCATTTTGTAAAAATTCCACACTTAAGTTCAGCCGGACGTGGTGGCACACGCCTGTAATCCCAGTACTTGGGAGACTGAGGCAGGAGGATCACAGGCTTGCAGCCAGCTTCAGCTACTCAGGCCCTCTGCAACTTAGTGAGGCCCTCTGCAACTTAGTGAGGCCCTCTGCAACTTAGTGAGGCCCTGTTTCAAAATAAAGAATAAAAACATGGGGCTGGGAGTGTAGCTCAGAGGTAGACTCCCCCTGGGTTCAATCCCCAGTACCACACACACAAAAAAGAAGAAGGAGAAGAAGAAGAAGAAGAAGAAGAAGAAGAAGAAGAAGAAGAAGAAGAAGAAGAAGAAGAAGAAGAAGAAGAAGGAGAAGGCCCTCCCATCCCTGTCTCGTGGAGTGGCAAGACAGCCAAGAATGGCAGGGGAGCATTCTCAGAGTACATACTAGTGGTACCAGGTGTTATCCTGTCGATGCAAAATGTCCCCCAGAGAAGCTCATGGATGTCTTGTTGGACAATGCAGCCAGGAAGCTGGACACAGCTAGAGGAGGTGGATCCCTGGGGGCGTGGTCTTGGAGACTCTGTCGCCGACCCCCTCCTGCCCCCTTCTGTGCTGCCACCACCCAGAGATGGGCATGGTTCCCCCTCTTCTGCCATGCCCTGAGGCTCTGACATCTGTTCCCCGCCCTGGAGCTGGCGGATCATAGACTGACCATTAATATCTTGAGCTCTCAATAATCCTTTCTTCCTCTGAATTGCGCTTGTCAGGTATTTCAGGTATTTCAGTCACAATGATGAAAAAGGAGACATCTTCTGACTTTAGAGTTTGATGTGCATGAGAAAGGAACGAGAACCGCTGCAGGCTGGACTGAAATTGGGTGAAATCGGCAAAGTTTCTTAACACTTAATTCCATGGCTGAGACAACATAGTTCATTCGGAGAGGGAAAATGCAGGAGGGCTCTTTATTATTGCAAGCCATAAATTCTGCTCTTAGCCTTGATCAAGTTGACTAAAACAATTGGGAGACTGTGAGGAGACCCCTGCTGGACAGAGGGGACTTGGTTGAGGATTCCTGACATGGACTCCTAAGTCTCTGCCAAATTCAGGTTCATTTCATGGCTCTGTGCTCACCCCGGCCCTGCCCGGCTTCTCCTGATTTCCCAGTAGGACCCAGTGAGGATTTGCCTGCAGCTCAATCTTTCAGCCTGCATTTGCTTTTCA
The DNA here is from genome assembly GCA_004027655.1 of Graphiurus murinus. NCBI lineage: Eukaryota > Metazoa > Chordata > Mammalia > Rodentia > Gliridae > Graphiurus > Graphiurus murinus. Next base: position 3,569 of record PVLC010042851.1, on the reverse strand, counting down.
ACCTTCCTGGGAGGAGCCCATACCTACTGTCTCCTCCAGAACTGACCCTCAGGCCTAGGGTCTGCCTAGTGCTGGATTCTGCCTTCTGGGGCTGCTTTACCTCCCAGGAGCTGCCATGGAGCCCTCTAGACTCACAAAAGGGGTGAGGGGGAACCTTCTCTACTGGAGTGGCCAGCTGCGGCACCCCAGCCTCCACGATGGCCCCTGCCCCCCCCCCCAGAACTCTGACACCCCACATATGAGTACTGCTAACCTAAGAAATAGGGGAAGTAGACATGGTGGATTCTCAAATGAAAGGGGGAGATTCAGGCCCGAAGGAGGGAATACCAGGGAGGCTGCTGATTTCCTCACCAGTACTGCTGGGGGAGGGGGAGACCCCCACTGCCTGGGTAGGACCATGCCTTACAGCAAGCACTTGCCTATGTTTTAGAAAGTTCTTGTTTCTTGGCGCTGCATACTCCCTCCCCAAGAGTATATGTGGAGGAGACTGATCAGCCCTAAGGTCTTGATTTGTAGTTTCTTGTTTCATTCTCATAAACACAGATTTGTGCCAGGCACGGTGGCCCATGCCCATAATCCCAGTACTTGGAAAGCTGAGACAAGAGGATTACAGGTTCAAGGCCATCCTCAGCAACTTAGTGAGACCCTGTTTCCAAATTTCAAAATAAAAAGGGCTAGGGGTGTAATTGGGAGGTGGAATGTCACCGAGATTTAATCTTCAGTACTAAAAACAAATAAAAAAAGAACATATTTGGGGCAGAATCTTTGAGAATGAGTAGTATAGAGAAGGGGCCATAGGATATTTGGGGATCTCTATAAAACCGAGGCAATTCCTAGGGGAGAAACAGACAGGCAGCCTGTGTCAGCTTCAGAGGACAGAATCACCTGCATCCACCTTCTTAGTTGCCCAGGCCGCTCTGCTCCAATCTGGCTGCCATCCTGGACAGCCACAAATCAGGCCCACTTCCAACAGCCAGCTTCCACCTTCCATTTGAATAGCACAAATAACCTGGTTTGGAAAGACTGTGGACTTTTGAGTTTTATTCCCTTTGGAATTATTTTACTTATATTCCATGAAAGGCTGCTTAAGCCTCACCCAGTTCCTGCTAAAGAAGCAAAACACCCACGAATAGATAACTCATTTCCCTTCCATTCACATGTGTCACTCTGGGAAGAATGCGGAGGGCTCGCAGGCAAAACGAAGGGCATCCTTAGACTGGTGTGCGTGTGACACCAGGAGGCTGGGGTGTACCACCTCCTCCCGGCAGCAATCAAGAGAACCTGCCAGCAGGGTGACAACTGCACAGTCTCCCCAGAGAGGACCATGGGAAGTTGCCACTTAGAGATGTCAGTACTGCGGGAAACACACCTGTCAAAGACGAGCCAGCCCTCGTCTCGCTCAGGAATCAGGAGTTCCTTTGGTTGCTCAGCTGAACACAGGATGAACACGCAATTCCTCTGTGCGGCTGCAGAACAAATTGCCAGCCATGCTTTGCAAAAGCCAAGTTGCAGGTATGGGGAGAACAGAGCCCTCAATTTCGACATCCAGGAGCAACAGCCATTTTTTTTCTTCAGCACCCCGGTGTGTGGGGTCTGTGCCATACATTCTTCTGCCACCATGATCCAGTGTGGTGGGTGTTACCACCCATACTCCACAGAGGAGCCCCTGAGGCCCCATGCAGGGCAGGCTCCTGGGTACCAGAGGCAGAGCTAGGCCAGTGCACACCGGTCCAGGGAAAGATGCAGGCGGCTCACAGAGACAGAGGAGCCAGTCGACATGGTGCCGGGACAGCACGTACCAGCAGAGCCAGGGCTGTCGGTAGCAGGAATTCACTTGGGGACTGTCTTAGTCAGCAGTCTCCCTGCTATAATCCCGAGACTTGACCACATAATTTAGAGGAAGAAAGATTTATTCGCTCCCGGTTTTCCTTGGAGATTTGGGGGCTCGGTCCTTGTGAAGCTGGGGGCCTGGGATCTCAGGGAAGCAGAGAGAAGGAGAACGCAAAGCTTTATTCCTGCATCCTGGAGGCCGGAAGCAAGAGATCAGGAGGAGGAAGAACCATATATAATTCCTAAGGCGGCACCCCAGCCACCACCCAAGTTAATCCAGTCCATGTCAACGCTGGGTTTAGTACCTGAGCTCATCGGGGGCACTCTATTCTAACCGTGGCAGGGAGGTAGCAAGGTGACTCTGAGCAAAGTCCCCAGCTGGATTGGCCCGACTAGGTCCTGAGACTTCCCTTAGGTGGCTTCACGACAGGAGTGAACTGTTCTCCCCAAGAACCTTTGGGAAAGGGGCTCTTCTGTGGAGATCAGCAGAGAACTGTTGCCAGGGGCAACGCAGGAATGCTGGGCAGGGGAGGCCAGGACCTACCTGAGAAGCAGCAGACAGTGGGACCGAGCTTGGTGACCTGAGACAGACCAACAGCTTAACCTCCCTGTGCCTCCGTTTCCCCATCTGTAGAATGGAACGACTAACGAATACCAGTGGTTCCCTTGCAGACTTACAGTGAGATGCACGCCTGGACAAGACCTGGCACAGTACGACAGGACTCGCTGTTTTTGTCACCACTATCTTGCCCAAGATCCAGGACTGGCCACACAATCTGCAGAAGCCAGCGCAGAAGGAAAGTATGCATCCTAATGATTAAGAATTAAATTCAATAATTATTCAATTACTATTCTTGGATAATTATTAAGAATGTCCGGACAGCGACAGCAGGGTGTTCATGTCCCTGTGTGGTGCCCTTCTTGCACACTGGGCCTGTGGGACTGCCCAGGTGGCACACGGAGTCAGTCCTGCCTTGACCACCCAGCTGGCCAGGCTCGTGCAAACACTTGATAGCCTTCGGCCTTTGTAGGAGCTTCTATGCCTCCCTGTGTCACTCACTGAAACGTTTGTCTTCTCATTCTCCAGAGCTACCTAAAGACAGTCATCACTGGCTTCTCTTCAAGAAGTCCATGATAAGCAAACGGAGAGGCAGAGATGACACCACAGCGCTCCCCTGCCCCGAGGAAGGCGGCCGGGAGGGGCCCGGACGACTGCAGTGTGGGCTCCGGAAGCGAGGTCAGCCAGCCCACCCCGAAGCTCTCCTGCGTGGGAGTCTGGGGCCGTGAGCACCGAGCAGGTATCAAGTGTGGGAAAGGCCAGGTGCAAAGAAAGGCCCCCGGGAGCGAGCACCTCGCCGTCTCCAGGCGACTGGCTTTATTAAGAAGTGACTGGCAGGGAAGAGCCAGGCGATGGTAAATGTCAGCGGGAGCCCAGGTGCTGCTGTCTCTCATTGTCTGCGGAAAGGTCCTTCTTGGAGAAGGCAGCCAGCGGCGGCGGCGGCGGCAGCATGCTGGCCCCAGCGATAGCCCCACCTGGCTCCCAGCTCCTGGACACTTTCCACTCAAGAGCAGACACGCTCAAGAGCATCCCCCTTGCAGCCGGCTTCTGCACCCACTCCAAGACTTCTGTCTGGCAGGCATCTTTTGCTGACCCTGGACGGCCATGTTTGGCCAGCGTTAGTGATTCGAGACCACCTTTCCCTCTAGCCCAGCCTCCCACGTCCCCAAGCCCACCATTT
>PVLC010042850.1:0-12753 GCA_004027655.1 Graphiurus murinus | reverse complement strand
GGTGCAAGCAGCCTTCCAAATATAACAAATGGTCCAGTTAGCAAGAATATCCTGCCTGGGATATTAAGGGGGGAAAAAAGGATATTATAGCATCACGCTTCCTGCAGCTCAAGGGAGATTAAAGGCACTAATCCTTATAATCGTGTCCAGTTACAACCCATTCTGACTAGACCCATTTATTGATCCTTCCCAGCAACAGGGAGAACATTGTGTTGTTCATAAGATATGCCACCAGGGGAAAAAAGCAAACAGGGGTTCTTTCCCTTCCCTTTTTTTAGACACAAATAATACCAGGGAATCCAGAGATCAGAGCCAAGCCAAGTAGCTGGTCAACAGTAACACAGCTCTGGACTTTGTTCTGTGGTAGAGTGTGCTTTCTGCCATTTTTCAGATGTTTCTTTCTGTGTATAATGTGCTGTCATGTTACCAATAGGTGAGAAAAAAAAAAATCATCTCCACAACCTGACCCAGCTTCCCAGCAAGAGAGCTAACAAAGCCAGGCTATGGAAACCTCCCTCTAACAACAGTCTTACTGTTACAATGACAGCAGAAAGGTTCATTTTGAAAGTAGAAAATCATTAAGGATTTGACAGTTCAGAAGTAATAATGTAGAAATTCAGAGTTTGTCTAAAGAGGCAGCCTGCTGTCCCAGTGGGCTGTGGTTATACCTGCTCAGGGCGTCAAAGGTATCTGTCTGCACCCCACCCTGTGCTGGCAGCTTACGGAGAGACCCCATAGACCCAGGGGCAGGAAAGAGGAGGGAACAGGGATTTGGCCCCATTCGGTCACTCAGTCACTTGGGGATTCAAATTAATGTGGCTTCCGGCAGATTTCCTAATCTCTTTGAGCTCTACTTTTCTTATCTATGAAATGGACTTAATAATAATACCTGCCTCGTGGCATCATTGTGAAAAATAAATGACTATGTCTATAAAATGTTTGGCTTATAACAAATGCTCAGTGTTCTTTCCTCCCTCTGATGTGTTCAGGATATTTTTGCATAGCTCAGAGATTCTGAACATCAGTCTTAGGGCAAGTATAACTGGTACCTTTCCAAGGGACTCTGGTACATCCGAGGGCAAGTGAAGTTTCCTCATCTTTGTTCTCTCTTTCCCCCTCTCCCTCCCTCCCTCTCTCCCTCTCTCCCTTTCTTTCTCTCTTCCTCTCTCCCTCTCCCTTTACCCTCCCCCTCTGTAGTAAGAATTGAACCCAGAAGTGCTCTACCAATAAGCCACATCCCCATAAGCCACATCCCCAGCCCTATTTTTATTCTTTATTTTGAATCAGGGCCTCACTAAGTTGCAGAGGGCCTCACTAAGTAGCTGAAGCTGGCTGTGAACCTGCAATCCTCCTTGAACCTGCAATCCTCCTGTCTTAGCCTTCCAAGTACAGGGGTTACAAACATCCGCCCAGGCTGGCCTCAAATTCAAGAACCTCCTGCCTCAGTCTCTTGAGTCACCAGGAACACAGGCATATACTGCTAAGCCTGGCTTATCGTTATCTCATAAGAGAAAGAAAGATGAGCTCCACGCTGCCTTTGTTGGTCTTCCTCTCATTCTCTGTTGACAGTGTCAGAGCCAGTCACAGAAGAAGTGGTTTTCATTCCAGTCATCTTTTTAGTGGCATGCTCTGCCTGAGGCCTACAGTCCAAGTAGGAAATCCCCAAAATGTGGCACCAGCAACATCCATCAGCAAACACATTGTTACAGGTCTGTGCTTGAGTGCCTCCAAGAGAGGTTTGCTACTAAACAGACTAGAGAATGATACCCACATCATTTCTCCTCCCTTGGGACTACTTGCAGCTTCTGCAGTTCCAGTTTTCCAAAGACTATGAGATACTTCCATCCTTTGCTGTTGTGGATGTTTCCATTTCTCCCATGAAGCCCCCTGTTCTCCCTCAAGAGAAATTTAACACTTTGGCTATATGCCCCATCTTGTCTTCTCAAACAAGCCTGATATTATGGGCTTATGAGGCAGAGTAATACAGGGAAGGGAGGAAGCTCACAGCCAGTTCCTAGGGAAGTGAGAAGTCTCCCTCCACCCCTGGCTTCCCTCCCCCCTCCCTCCCCATCTGTCACTCTCATCATCTCTCAGCTTCTGGTTGCCCTGACCAGGGAGGACACACTGGCAAGCAGCAGGGAGTTACAGAGAGAGCCACGCTGACTGTGGAGACACAGGCTCCAGATACCAGCATGGAGAGTGCTTGCTCCCCTTTACATGAGCAGCACACTTTTGCTGATGGAGCTGAGGACCCACTCCACCCAGTTCTCTTGCCCTGCCCGTCTCACTCTAAACAGCCTTTAGTTGCTATTAGTGCCTGTGTGTCTGCTGCCCAGAGCCCTTCTCAAAAGAAGATGCCAGCAGTAGGTGCTGCATCACATCAGAGAAATTTAAGGGAAAGGGGATGAATATTTATAGGAAATGACTTGTAGGACCTCATTTTCCCCTGAGCTTTTGGGAGAGCAATGAGAAGTGGCTGAGACTCTTCCTCTTTGGCTTACTCCTCATAGGCTTTCCACTGAGTGCCATGGGTTTTTGTTTTGTGGTGTCCTGTTTTTGTTTTTGTTTTTAACGTAAAATCTGAGCTCGGGGTCCAAACTGGCATGGAGGGCATCATGGCACTCTTGCTCTCCCTAGTGGCACAACAATGAAAAATCAGCCCTTCTGCCCCTCACCTGTATCTTTTCTCCAGGTACATGTAGGGATGATGCCAGCCTGGCACCTCCCCTGCACTTGAGCATCAAGTATTTCATCATTTGAGCTGAATTGGCATATGCCTGTCCCCCAATGTGATAGGCCACGGCATCCAAGTCTCCACGCTCTTTATTAGCCCTGCCCCTCTTTCTCCAGCCAGTGTCAAGGGCAAGTAACAGATGCACAGGTAATGCTCAAAGTCTGGTATCCCCAGCAGTAGGCTGGCCATTCAGGCAAAAAGTCCAGTTCCAACTCAAAGAAAGCACTGGACTTAAGGTCTGCCTCTGTGGCTTTTCTTGGCTTTGACCCCATTTTCCAGCATTCGACATTCTAAACATACCCTGGATTCATGCCGGAGAGTACTAAGGGTAAACTGTGAGCTGGATCAGCAGGCTGGGTGGTACATGGGATGAAGCTTTCTGCTCCCAGAAGGCCTGTGAATCAATGCCAGAGAATTTCCATCTCCCGGCTCACTGAGAACCCAGCCTCCTATGGAGCCTCCTACAAAGATCATCCAAGAAGGCTTGCCCTAAACTGGGGCCTCATGACCAGTATGCCAACCGCAAGGAAACCTCCCAAGCAGTCAGGCTATCCCTAGAGCACAAAGCCTATCCAAACACGGGCAGACACCCCATGTTGGCCCACCATTTCCCTAGCTCTCTCGTAGACCATAAACATGGATTGTGGAGGGGCAGAAGACTCTCCTTTGGTTTGTTTTCTGTGGTGCTGCGGATGCCATTTCATGTTCTCTTGTTCTGCAAAGATGCATAGGCTTCATGTTACCTTTCTGTCACTATAACAAAATACCTGAGATAATTAACTTATAAAGGAAAAAAGGAAACTAGGCGTGGTGGTGCATGCCTGTAATCCCAGTACTTGGGATACTGAAACCGGAATATCACAAATTCAAGACCAGCCTCAGCAACTTCAGCCCTCTGCAACTTAGTGAGACCCTGATTCAAAATAAAAAAATAAAACAGGGCTGGGAGTGTAGCTTAGAAGTAGAATGCCCCTGGGTTCAGTTCCCAGTACCACACACACACACAAAAAGAGATAGAAAGGCTATTTTGGCACACAGTCTTAGAGGTTCTAGTCCACAATTGGTGGCTCCATTGCTTTGGGCCTGTGGCGAGGCCACACATCATGGCAGGAGCATGTGGCAACGCAAACCTACTCATACCAGGTAGGCCAGGAAACAAAAAAGTGAGGAGGATGCTGGGGTTCCACCATCCCTTCAAAGGCACACCCCCTATCCACTAAAAACCTCCCACTTCTTAAAACCTCCCCACTTCTAAAAAGGTTCCACCACCTCCCAGTAGCACAGCCAGGGTTAGACCTTTAACACATGGGTCTTTGGGGAACACTCAAGATTCAGACTGTAGCAGCTTCCCAAAATACAAACATGTTTTCTACATAGAGGGTCGACTCTAGCAAGGATCTAGCAGCTTTCGTTTGTCTAGGTCAGGCATGTATTTTAATGTTCTGGGTTTTTTTTACTTTTTTTTTTTTTAAATATACAGAAGAGTTCGTATATCATTAAAGGTACCAAATGCTCCCCACCCAACCAGCCCCATGTCAAGAAATAGTATTACCAGTAGCCCAGCCCCTCGTCCCCTCTCAGTCACAGCGCTCTGTGTTCATCCACCTCTTCAGGGGGTTCACCTCTCAGATCAGTAACAGCAGGGACTAATATTACCAGGTTTTATTTTTTGCTTACAGAAATGAAATTACATAGTGCGTATTCCTGTATCTGGCTTTTCCTACTCAACACTATGCTTGTCTCATGTAGTTATAAATCCTTTCTTTTTATGGATATATATGCTTGGCCTTTATATTTTATAATGTTGTCTCCAAGGGATTTGGATATTCATCTTCTTCCTTGGCAAGTGCCCTTTACCTCTGTAAAGTGCCTCTGTTTCCTCTTCTATTAAGTAGCCTCCCTCTTCCTGCCTCATCAACAAAAGATCTGAGGACCACTGAGAGGCCCTGGGCATTATTTAGTTTGGCCAAAGGATGCAGAAGACGCCCAGGCAGATGCTTCCTCAGAAGAGCCCAAGGAGGGCTGACCTAGAGGCTATAATTGCCTCTGGGTTCACCTGAGTATGTTTAGCTAATGAGTTTATTTTTCCTTCCTAGGTGTGCCTGAAGCTGAGGTCACTTGGTTCAGGAATAAAAGCAAACTGGGCTCCTCCCACCATCGGCACGAGGGCTCTTTGCTGCTCATGAACGTGTCCTCCTCTGATCAGGGCCTCTACTCCTGCAGAGCAGCCAATCTTCATGGAGAGCTGACCGAGAACACCCAGCTCCTGATTCTAGGTAAACACCTCAAAGCTGGCCGCATCGGTGGACCCCAAGGGGTAACAGTCTAACCCACCGTCTACCTCCCTTTCTTCCTGATTCAATGATGGACATAAAAAAGTAAACTAGGTATCTTTTCACTTCTCCCCACCTTCATGCCTTCCAGCACACAGACTCTGGGTCCAGGCAAACATGAGTTTGAACCCTGGCTCTTCCTCTTGCTAACCGTGTAGCGCTGGGCAAGTCATTACACCTTGCCAAGTCTTAGGTCCTGGGGTCTGTGTGGAGACACATTACTCACATTGCAGGGGGAAGAAGGGGTATCATATAGAGGCCACAGACATAAAGCAATTAATTAGTCTCTACTCCTACGGTGAGGATTTCTTTGAGCATCAGATGAAAACTATGGATTACCCTCTCCAGAAAAATTCAGACATGAATTTTTCATATAATTCCAGAAAGTTAATAATCTAGTCTATCTCATCTCTACATGTACATCCCAAACTTAAGAACTCCTGACTAGGGCCTAGTATTGTTCCAAGCCTAATATAGGTATTTAAAAATAAGCACAATTGCTTGGCCACCGTCCACCTGCTGATGTTGCCTAGTGCTGGGCTTGGTCACCCTGCAAGCTGTAACCCTTTTTGTCCTCTGGACCAAGAACCTTGTGCTTTTCTTCCCACCGAATCTAGGATTTTGAATCTAGGAGGAAAAGATGCCTTGCAGGTGTCCTATTCTTTAAAAACAAAGTAATTATTAGAACATGTATGATAGCTTTCTCACCAAGCGAGAGCTATCCTTCTAAGGAGAAAAAAGGAAAAATATTAAAAACGTAATAATTACATGCCACACACATACAAACGTAGCTTATAGGCTTCCTCCAGGGAAAATAATTAAACTTTAGACTTCCATTTTCACACCCAAAGCTTACGATATACCAAAATACCAGTTCTCTATCCCCCACCCAATCTGATTTCAGAACCCAGATGGGGTTTTGTCTCACTAGTGGCTGCAGAAACCTCCAGCTATCATAGGAAGCCACAGAAAACTGGCTCAGAGAAAGAAGGATGTCATTTGTTTTACATTGGGTTTTATCCAGCTGAGCTGTTAGTCTGGAGCCTAAAGCCCAGAGACCATTGCCCCACACTGAGTTCTGTGCTTGCCAATGGGTTTTCGCTCCCTAATAACCCTGTGTTGTTGCCTCCGCTAACAAAAATGAAAGTCTGAGATGGTGGCCGCTACTGTGGTGTCGCCAATGAAGTGTGTATATGTTCCGTAAGCCGATTGATTCTTATTGCATTTCAACTCTAACAGTGTGACTGCCAACATGGTGTTGGAAGGCATGCAGTCTTTCCCATTTTAATCAAACCTGGTAGGGAAAAATCACCATGAAGACTTAATTTTAGGACCTTCTTTATCAGAAGTCTTGGTTTCTTAAACAAACATCTGGTTTTATAGGTACATTATGAACATGAAAGTAATGTCTCTCTTTTTCTAATCAGCAAAAATATGGCTCAATATTTAAAGGGGAGTTGTGTATAAAGCTGAAATTTCATGCCCAGTTCTGTGGCTTAACCTCTAGCATGATGGCTTAAAGTATAATGAAACAGACTCATTCACTTATTCATAGTTATTGATGAACAGTCACTTGTGGTACCTCTAAGATCACATCAGCTGGACACTGGAAGAAGAGCCTTGAAAGAAATGAAAGGGGTGGCCTCTACCCCAGGAGAACTTAGTTTCCCTGGGAAGATTAATGGATGTGCATTAAAGAGAAATGCCATAGATGCTAAAAGGACTTGGGGTAGGAGGAACTGCCATATGGACCAAGGAAAATAGATGATTTAGCAGACAGAACATAGCCTCCCCTCATTGCTCTTAGTAAATAAGCAAAGTTTCGTTTGAGTTTCAAGAGTGAATATGAAAGGGGAGGGGAGAAAAGAAGACTAGCTTGGAGTAAACTCCTACCATCAATTCCTACAATCATGGTCTTCCAGAATAGAAAGAGATCCTGGAAAGAAACCCACTTTATAGATGAGGAAACTAAGGCTGAGTGGGATTAAACGACTTGCCCAAGTCAGTGAATGATAGAGCTGCAGTTCAAACTGAGGATTCCTGGATCCAAGCATGATGTTTTCCCTCACCATACAAAGGGGACTCAAAATATAGGCACAGGTAGATACTTCCTCAATAAGAGACGCCCAAAGCTCAGGAAATTAGAATAAAAAAAATTGATAAATGAGATAGCAGTAAACTAAAAGTGTCTGCTCATCAAAGAAAAGAGTCTAAAGAGAGAGCCCACAGAATGGAAAAAGATTTTTGCCAGCTCTTCTTCTGATAGAAGACTAATATCTAGAATATACAAAGTACTTAAAAGACAACATTAAAAAACAAATAACCCAATCAAGAAATGGGCAATTGAACTAAATAGACACTTCACAAAAGAAGAAATACAAATGGCTGATAAATTCATGAAAAAATGTTCAATATCATTAGCAATTAGGGAGATACAAATAAAAACTACACTGAAATCCCACTTAACCCCAATTAGAATGGCAATCATCAAGAAGTAAAATAACAATAAATGCCAGTGAGAATGTGGAGAAATTGGAACTCTTCTACACTGTTGGTAGGATTGCAAATTAGTGCAGCCTCTGTGGAGATGATTGTGGAGATTCCTCAGAAAATTGAGAATGGATCTACCATATGATCCAGCTATACCATTCCTGGGTATCTTTCCAAAGGGACTGAAATCAGAGAACTACAGTAATATATGCATACCCATATTTGTAGCAGCACAATTCACAATAGCCAAATTATGGAATCAACCTAGGTGTCCATCAACTGATGAATAGATTACAAAATTATGGGAAATGCATATAATGGAATTCTATTTGGCAGTAAAGAAGAACAAAATTATGTCATTTGCAAGAAAATAGATAGACCTGGAGAACATTATATTAAGTGAGATTAGCCAGTCACAGAAAGTGAAGCATCATATGTTTTCTCTCATATGCGGAAGCTAGGGAGTGATTGGGATACCAGAGAAACTTCGGATAATAGAGGAAAAACTCTAGTGGAGAAAGGGAGGTGGTTTAGGGGAGGAGAGGGTGGAGAAGGAGAATTAATGAAGGAAACACTTCCATTGACATCATTTACATATGTGAGAATATCAATGCCAATCTCGAAGCGGGAAAGATCTTAGAAAGAAACCCACTTTCTTGAAAGTGGGCAGGGGGAAAGCCCACCAAGTGTTGTGTGCATATATGTCACCATCACCATGAACTTCATTATGATGTGAGACTACGATGCACCAATAAAAGTGTAAAGCAGCAAAAGCAAAAAAAAAAAAATTTGTTAGCCAAAAAATTATATTTCATAAATGGATATATAATCTCGTTCACTATCATTTTCTCCTTGGCTGTCAAAGGCAGAAAGTGTGTTTCTGAAGTAGACTCAGGCTCCATCATCTTATTTATTTACCAGCCCTAAAAAAGTGCCTAACAAGGTGCTATGGTAGGGACCTGGACAAACCTTATCAAGATGACCATCCTTCATAAGAGTGATACTTCTGCTTCTCGGTCCATTCCACCAAGTGCTCTGGAGAAAAGAATGGCAGCTGGCCACGGGAGTGGGAATAACAGTGCTTTAACAGAGAAGGAAGAAGGGCAAGAGGTTTCTGCTGCTCTTCCAGCAGAATCTGCATCAGTCCACCACTAGGTTCAGTGGGTGATTGCCCTTGTATTTGTCTAGTGGGAATGATAAATAAGACACTATAGCTCCCATTAGGCTGTCACCTTAGGCTCTGGTTAACTGTCACCTCTGAGGACTTCAGCCCTGACCCCTTGTAAGATTTCGAATGGATGGAACTAGAGAATATTATGCTAAGTGAGATCAGCCAGTCTCAAAGTCCAAGGTCCTATATTTTATATGTAGAAACTAGAGAGAAAATATGAAACTAAAGAGACTTCAGTTAAGTGAGGTGAGAAACCAGTAGAACCATGGATGGGGATTAGGGAAGGAAAGCAAGGAGAGGAAAAAGGCAGCTTGAGGAAAGGAACAATTCAAACAATGTTATGCCCATACATGAAGTATCACCACCAATCTCACTAACATGTATGGAGAGAGAGGAGGGGGAGCAGGGTGGGATGTGGGGGAAATACACCAAGTGCTGTGTGAATCTGTGAATGTTTCACTTTGACTCTCACTACGATGTATAATTACAATGCACCAATAAAAGTATATGAAAAAGTTTCAGTATAAAAATAATAAATGATTGAGGAGATGGATGCTTAACCCGATTTAAACATTGCACAATATATACATGTATCAAAATACTGCATAGTACACCATCGATATATATAATTTCTTTCTTTTCTGGCACTGGAGATTGAACCCAGGGGCATTCTACCTCTGAGCTACACCCCCAGCCTTTTTTTAATTTTTAATTTTGAAGCACGGTATCACTAAATTGTAAAAGGTCTCACTAAGTTGTTGAGGCTGGCCTCGGACCTGTGATCCTCCTGTCTCAGCCTCCCAAGTGCTGGGATTATAGGCATGCACCACCTCTGGCTGACATTTTTTGTTGTTGTTGTTGTTGTTCTTATGCATTTGAAAATGTGGGAGGCAAAAGAATTTTAAATGACAAAGCATCCCATAACCATCTCTTTCTGTTCTGTTTATCGGGTCTTTCTTAAGCATAAAAAATCCTGGCCACAATGCAAATTATTATCGTAACTTTACAACTGGATCTTTTTCTTCATAGAAAACGCTATTCATAAGGTTCTTTTTTTTTTTTTTCTTTTTCATGTGTGTGTGTGTGTGTGTGTGTGTGTGTGTGTGAGTTAGTTACTGGGAATTGAACCCAGAGGCATTCTACCCCAGACCGATTTTGTTTCTTATTTGGAAACAGGGTCTCACTAGGTTGCTGAGAGCCTCACTAAATTGCTGAGGCTGTCCTTGAAACTGTGATCCTCCAGTCTCGGCCTCCTAAGTGCTAGGATTACAAGCAACACCATGCCTGGCTCATAAGCTTCTTTTAAATAAGAAATCCTGGTTTGCCTTATTCTAAAGGCTATTATTTTCAAAGTTAAATGAAAACTATTTATCTCACAACTTAGCATATAGTAGATGCTAAAGTTGCCTTTTTAAAAACATTAATAATATTGTTTAATATATCTGTAAATTTATAAGGACCCAATGGTACAATGGTGTAAAATGGTCTAAAGTAGGAAACTCCTGAAATTAACATGCCTGGTTTCTGTTACTGACCTTATTATTTCAGGCATCAAATACTAAGTTTGAAATTCAGACTTATCTTCATAAGGATACTTCCTCCATAGAAAAAAATGATGTTGAGTCAGTACTAGTAATGCCTGTCTTACACACACACACACACACACACACACACACACACACACACCACCTCTCTGTCCCTCCTCAACACAACCTGCATGCTTTCACTTCCTGATTCACCATCTGTCTTCTTGCAGATCCCCCCCAGATTCCCACACAGTTGGAAGACATCAGGGCCTTGCTCTCGGCCACTGGACCGAACCTTCCTTCGGTGCTGACGTCTCCTGTGGGAACACAGCTGGTCCTGGATCCTGGGAATTCCGCTCTTCTTGGTGAGTCCAACCCTCTGAAACATTGGGCAGAAATCCAGGGCTGGACAGGATTTATGGATGGGTGACTGCTTGCAGGTGGGAGGAGGCAGCAGCGGGGGGTGGCCAACAGGAAATCACTAAATTGCCTACAGAATCCAGACTCACCAGTGGAAACTTGGCTGACTTTCCACACGAGGTGAGTGCAGTTCTTGGTCTGGATTCTATAGCTTGTCTAGATTCCAATATGGCTCCTTTCTGAGTTCTCTTGGGCTGATGCCACAGCCCAGATCCTCTCAATTAGAGTGACTTACTGAACTTTGAGAAAGATACAGCAGTAAAGAATGGTTCCTATGTCTCCTTTCCCCTGACCAACCATTCCCCAGTGTCCCGGATGACCTTCTCCTGCCTAAACAGATCTATAATCAGCTTTCAAGGCCAATGCTTCAATGTTGGCACCCTTTGAAAGCCAAGTGGTTCTATTTGGGCCAGGCTGCTGTAAGCAGAGCCCACAATCAGCCTGGACAGACTCTTCAAGGCAAAACCTCCCTGGCATCTTGCTTTAGGAACTGTTGCGAAGTTACTGCCTACAGGACTGGTAGCCCCTGGTGGCCAAGAATTATGCAAGGGCATCTATGTCCTCATACCAGAATCGTGAAGATTCACACATAGTCAAGGTGGAGGAAAAGACTTCTTTTTTTCTTCCTAAGGCTGGAAGGATTGGGAGGACGGGGACACAATTCTCTGCATTTGGGGGCAGGGGTATATGGGAAATCTCTATGCCTTCCTCTTGATTGTGCTGTGAACCTAAGCTCAAGAAAAAGCAACTTTTAACCACTTTTTTAAACAATGGCACAACCCACAAAGTGGAGGAAATTGTCACACTAACTCTATGTGAGCCCAATATTGATGGTGGAAGCTAGATTATTCCCTTGGCTCAAAGTTTGAAGTTTCTCTGCACTTCTGCCCACCAACTATCAAGTAACAAAGGCCGCTAGATTCCTGGTCATACTGGTGATGATTTGACATGGCCAAGGGCCTTGTGGGTTTAGAATTAGAGTGCAGAAAGATTACCTTCAATTTTAATTATCATCTGAAATTAGCAAAGAGTCCTTATAGCTTATCAGTGTAGGGAACAGGCTTCTGATTTCTCTATTTCTTATCTGAGTAAAAATCAGATACAGATACGGTTAAGAAGTAGCCCTATTCTGTTTCCCATAACTTATAAAAGCTTGGCATTGAGTTTGTACATATCATGCTGATCAGAATTCACAGAAGTTTCAAATTGCAGAGTTTCTTTGGCTTACAAATGGTAAACGTATTCCAAATTTAATGTGTGCATTGTGAACTTATTTATTTTAAACTCATCACTGTGAAAAATTATTGTAACTGTTCATCACAGCCCAGTCACTAGCAGGGCATGTAGCAATTCTTTTCAAGTTGAATAGCTTTTTGGGGTCACTTAGGTGTCATTTACCATGCAAGAAAAGTTAATCTGCTCATATTTTTCTGTGTAGCTTTACTTTCTTTCTCCCTTATTCTAGAATAATATTTTTTCTCATTTTAGCTATGGCCAATAAGAATTTATTGTGCTTTATGCTGCTGCATTCCATTGCTAGTTTATGATGCTTTGTTACCTTAAACTGGTATTTAAATCTAACAGTTAAAAGACACCTTAATATCTCAGTCCATATCCAGACTGCTCCATATGTATGAGACAGTGAGTCAGTATCTATAAAGTCCTTGAAATGTTACTGTCTGGGCAAAACAGACTCTAGCGGTAAATGTCAGTGTCGTGCCAACAGTATCATAGAAATAAGGTAGATCTGCATGGAATTGTGCAGATAAATTAGGGAAGTGATGTCAACTATCAAGACTCTGGGAAGTAGGTTGAGACAGATGAGTTTCTATGATGCTTTGGAAGTAAGCACTGAAAGATAGAAGAGATTCATATAGGCAGGAAGAGAAATGGGTACTCAAAGTGAAGAAGTTACCATGAGTCCCAAGATGAGTATGTACAGGATATGTACCAGACATCTGTTCAGAAACAACTGTGTAAAACCATCGCTTTAAGACTGAAGACAGGCAGCTACACTGGAATAGAAACCAGGCCATCAAAACAAGCAAGACTCAGTCACAGTTCATTAACTCAGATTTG
>PVLC010042849.1:0-12779 GCA_004027655.1 Graphiurus murinus | reverse complement strand
AGCACTTTCTCCTTTTTAGGTGAGTCAAATCATGATTGGTCTCATGAATATTTGTCTGTGGAGTATGTTAAAGGTCTACGTTTTATCTTATATTAATCTTCTTCTACGTGATGATGTTTTCGTCTACCTTTTGATTTGGGGACCAATATTTGTGAGTAAATTTCAATCTCTTTGAGTTCTCTGTTACTTTAAACATTCACATAATACGAAATAGTTTTTTCATACATTAATTATTAACCCAGAGTTTAGGGAAGAGTGTTGAGAAACATTTAGTCTTAGGAAAAAAAGACTACAGGTAATATATTCTTAAACTCACTCATTTACCTCTATTATTATATAGTACATCATGTCTGGAACTCTGTCTATCATGGCTGGAAAGAAAATGACAAAAAATATGGTGAGTTTCCCTGTAGTCTCAGATAACAAGAAAAGATAAAATATAGATCAACCTTGACTTCCAATGATCAAGCCCGCTCAATTTTTCCTTTCTATGATTTGAGGTCCCGTAATGATTTCTTCTCCATCTCCATAGTCATTTGCCTGCATTTAGTTCACAGGTGTAAATTTGCTAACTTGGCATAGAATATTTTGCCTAGTTTTTAATGGATGTTATGTCTTGGATATGGAAGGTTTCCTGGAAAACTTTTGTATTGACAATGCAAAAACATTCAGAGATGAACAAATTGAATCATAAGGTTCTAGTATCATCAGTGGATAAATCCATTGTTGGGTTAATGGATTTATTGGGAGGTTAAGGTAGGCAGGTAGAGTGTGACTAGGGGTGTGGGGTTGGGGAACACACACACACACACTCACACAAATATATATATATTCTCTCATATATAATAATAATCTCTATTTAAGATATGTGTGTGTGTGTGCCCCATGTCCCCTCCCCTCTCTCTGGTTCTTGCCACCATGTCCCATGCTCTGGAGATATGACCCAACCTAACACAGACTTAATCCTCTGAAATCCCCAGAACTGTGAGAAAATGAACTATCCTTTTTCTAAGTTGTGGTCATCAGGAATTGTGGGTCACAGTAATGAGAATACTGACTGAAACAATGGATTCCAATTTTACTTATATTTAATACAGTGAAAGCACATGTCCACACATGTAAAATAATTTACTAAGTCAAGCATGCTTGAACAGGGACTTGGTATTCTGGTTCTCTTCCAGATCTATGGCAGCCTAGGAATGAACACTGTGAGTTTCGTGTTTGCAGGAGCTTCCCTAGTAATCCTTGCTTTCAGCTTGTATGAATTAAGATGGATGTCAAATATGTTAGTTCGAAAACTCATGTTTGTAAGTATTCCAGATCAATGGGTAAGATTTTCTGATGTTTCCATAAATATAAAGTTATATAACACTCCTTTCAGATCTTAATCTTCTCTGGCAGAGAGTAGAGCATAGGTTCAAAGAGACAAATCAATTAAAGAAAAGACCTTGCACCTAAATAAATTTCTCTGTGCTATAAAGTATTGATGATCACTTTAAACATGAGGCAAAACTAAGTAAAGTAGTGGCGATCGCTTTTAACACATTAGGTGAAGCTAAGTAAAATTTCTATTTAAGATAAAAAACACTGGCAACTTAGTGAGACCCTGTCTCAAAAATAAAAAGATGTGGGGGTGCAACTCAGTGGTAGAGTGTCCCCTGGGTTCAATCCCTAGCAAAACACACACACACACACACACACACACACACACACACACACACACACGAAGCAGTGGCATCAATTAATTCACTTAATAGTTTTTAATCTAGTCTTCCTTACGATAAATATATGAGAAGAATTAGAGAGCTTGATTTCATTCAGAATAGTGCTAGGGAAAATCCAGAAGGCTTTCTGGAGGCAGCATTTTAAACCCAACTTAATTTCATAAACTAGATACAAGATGAAAAGTATATGCCATAAACTATAAGATGTATTTTAAAATATTCTCACTTTAGACACTTCAGCAAAGCAGGTTTTGCAAATAAGCAGACTTCTCTGATGTTGGATATGTCAATAAAAATTAGATCACAGAGCTCATTTCATTTGTGTGAAAATAATAAAAATGAGACTGCATATTTGAGAGTTTGTATATCATAATGGCTAATTTTGTGCATCTTACTTAGAGTTGATCTGTTTGGGAAACCAGATTGGGATATTTGATACCATGGAAGTATGTCTGGTCTCTAATTTTCCTCCCTTGCATGATGCTAATCAACAGAGAGTTGTGATTGTGAAGCTTATCCTTACCGGGCTGGAGCTCTTCATCAGTCTCTCTCTCTCTTCATTCGGATGCCAGGTTCTCTGTTGTGATGTGACCTCAGTAAGTTGTACTTATTTAGAGAGAGGGATTGGAGCCTTCTCAGCCTTTTTTATATTTCCCTATTATGTCTCATCAAACCCCTACTTCATATACAAATCTAAGTGTAGACTACACAATGTTCTCATTTAGTCTCTGGGAGTAACACAGATAAGGAGCTTTATGGGCAGGTTTAAACTTTTTATCAGAAATAGAGAGAAAATACAAACTAGACCCTAGGAATATTTGGAGAAACTGAGGAAATCTCAGGCCCTGGGCAACTGAAATGCCATGAGCTCATCTCCTGTGTCTGGTTTCTCCACAGGTGGTGGTTCACTCGTCTTCCAATGACCTTGAACTTCCCAGACTTTCTCCAAATTGTGACTACGATGAAATTGATTTCTCTTCCACTTATGTTGCTTAATATAACAGGTTTATGCACCTTAATTCCTGGTCTTTTCCCATTTTTTATCCAGCATATTCATGTCCACATAATAAAGAGGGGCTAATGCGCTCTCAAGAACATAAACATCAATGGTTTATTCATGCTGAACTAAATTTGGTCTCCTACTCCAACCCCCTCTATGATTACCATTGAACATGAGAAGGATATCATTTATCTGTATAGTACTGGCACAATCTCATAACCTTTCAATGTGAAAAAGAGACTTATGAAATTTGTAGTTATTTTTGTACTGTGGTCTGCCCTTTAAGAGAATGTTCCAGGTCTAATGAATCATACAATGTTTTGGAAGAGAGTTACTATTTTTACCATAAACATTTAAGATATGCCATATGTTGTTTCGATGTAAATAAAGATAGTGAGATGATTACTATGAAGTAACATATCCACCATCCTACAGTAGCCTTTTTTTTTCTCATTGTAAGGCCCCTGAAATCTACTATGCAAAGTAATTTACCCTACGTAACACCATATTATCCACTATAGTTGTTATGCTGTACATTAGGTCTCCAGACTATTCAGCCTATAAAAATGCATGAATGACTGCTTCTACGTACACATACTCTGTGCATTCTAGATCTCTTGTTAGTCACCATTCTCTGCTCAATTTTCATGTTCTCAATCTTTTATAAATTCCACATGTAAGACCTCATGCAGTATTTTTCTGTCATGTTTCAGTTTGCATAGTATCCTCTAGATTCACTCATGTTGTCACAACATGAGTATTTTCTTCTTTTACAGTGTTGAATCATGTTAACACACACACACACACACACACAGAGTGGTAAGTTTTAAAACTTAACCTTTTGTTGGTGCATTGTAATTGTACATGATAGGGAGATTCATAGCTGAGTTATTTCACTCCAAAGACACCACTGCTGGTGGTCCTGCAGTGATTGCTGGAGACCCCCATGGGGCAGAGCAAACTGCTGATTCTAGATCCTGCCTGAGTGTCCCAGGGCCAGACAGCTATCCTAGTGTCCAGTTGTAACTGGGCCTTCTGTACCAAGCCCCATGGCTCCAGGAATGTGGCCCATGATTTCTGAGACATCTGCACATGCCAGGGCCACTCCCAGACATCTTGCCACCCCAGGTACAAGAGTTTAAATACAGGAAGTAAGAAGCATTCTTCTCTCACCTCTGGTCCCAACCAGAGTTCCTTAGAGCTTCCTGTTACTTTCAAAGTGCAGGACATTCCTGCTCCTACCTCATCTAAGGGCGTCTGCTCCGTACAGCTAGGTTGCTCATTTAAAAGCCACATTGCCATGGGCACTTGCGCCCACCAGCTGTTCCAATGAAGGGTGAAGGCCTTCAGCCTCTCTTTTTAAGAGTCCATTAAAGCATTCAATCATTCCAGCTGCTTGAGGCTGGTAAGGAACATGCAACTGGCACTGTATAGCATTGTCCTTAGCCCAGGTCTGTATGTGTTGGCTTGTAAAATGAGTACCTCTGTCACTTGCCACTACCAAGAGCCAACCATAGGCCGCTGACAACTGTTCAAGGCAGCTACAGTATGTCGCTAGTTGCCCAGCACTACAGGGTAGGCAAACCCCAAACCTGTGACCATATCCATGGTTGTCAGAATATACTGGAACCCCTGATCCATTGACAGGTGGCTGGTATAGTCAACCTGACATTCCTGTGAAAGTTGAGTACCTCTGGGACTCTCTCCCAGGGTTGTAGGAACCCTAAGTCTCTATGGGTGGAATCTTGTACACCAAAGATACTGGGCTTGAGCATGGATAAGAGACAATCCCCACCACTGGGCTACAAGCTCCATGGTGCATGCATCTACATGTCCTTAATTCTTATGTAACCATGGTACTACCAACAAGGGCTTCAATCTTTTGCTAAAGCACAGACAGCATCATTACCCGGGCCCTGCCAAGGCCTAAGCCCAGGAAGATGATGTATAGTAGCTCCTAGCCAGAGGCCCCATTTCCACACATCCTCCCACATATCCTTGTCCCACAATGGGTGGTGTCCAATCAACCAACCATGTGTTGCCCTTTAGGGCATCCACAAGGTTAGTTAGCCCTTGGTAGACTGCCCAACTTTCTATACAGACATGCAATATCCAGTCTCCTTCATGAGAACTAACCAGACTTCCCACAGCTCAGTCCATTGTCTGGAATGTCTGGCACTGGTTTCATACCGAAACATTTCTACAGTGGGCTGTAAGGCCACAGCTGCCCATGTGGGTGGCTGCCCGTGACAGGAGCCATCCGTATACCACACTTCTGAGGGTACAGGGTCTCTCCTTTCCTCATAAGGACTTGGGGCATCTCCCACTTCTGCAACTTCTGAGGGAGCTATTGTTGGGAACTGTAGTGGCCCTAGCAGAGCATGTAGCTATTCAGACAAAGGGCTACTAGAAAATGGTGTTGTTGCTCTAAGTATGTGCCCTACTTTGTGTGAGTGGGCATTTGAGCTACCTGTCTGGGGAGTTTGAGTCCAGGACCTCAGCCAGCCTTCAACAGGGTAAGTGGTCTGCACCGTCATTGAACCAATACCTGTAATGGGTTCACAAGCTATCAGTGGGAGAATAGTGTGCCTCTGCCCCTTTCCATAGTGTGACCAAAATCTAACTGGGCTATTTCCAGTACCGTGCTTCTGCCCTAACCCCCATCCAAAACTTGTATCATCCACTTAGACTGTTAGCAAGAAAGGAAGGGAAGGGTCTACTACTCACAGAGTTTTGCCTGTACCACTGCCCTCTTGGTAGCAGTAAATGCAGTTTCCATTTCAGGGGTCCAATCCCAAGTTGCCCCTTCACAGATAAGATAGTGTAAGGGGTGCATTAGCATAGCTAAGTTGGGTATATATGCTTGCCCAACCCCCCAAAGACCCGAATATGTATGTAACTGATCATTTCTGGTCAAGGGTTTGCTTGCATCTTATCTATCACTGCCTTAGGTATCACCTTTGTCTTACCCAACCAGACAATTCCAATGAATTTGACAGAGTACCCAGGTCCCTGGACCTTGTCTTTGGGGACAGCCCACACATTCTTAGAGATTAGCTTGGAAACTGCATGCAGCTGCTTCTAATTCTGTAAGAGAATCAGAGGTAAACACAATGTCATAATATAATGGCACAGTCTTATAGCCTCAGGTATTGGCCGAGAAGCCAAATCCTGTGCCACCAAACTGTGATACAAGGTGGGACTATGCAGATATCCTTGAAACAATACCAAAAAAGTCTATTGACACCCTTTGCACATAAAAACAAATTATTCTTGGCTTTCCAGAGTAATGTCTGGAAAAAAAGGCATTTGCTAAGTCTACCATATAATGAACTGTCCCAGATCAAGTGACAGATGGTTGGTCCATTCATTCTGAAATATTGGATACCACTGCATGTAAGAGTGATGTCACTTTATTTAACTCTCAATAGTCCACCGTCATGCACTTGTAATTGTTTTGGTTTTGCACTGGCCACATAATAGAGTTGAATGGGCTGTGAATCAGATGGATCACACCTGCTCTTCTAGCTTTAGTATTGTTTGTCCAATTTCCTCATTCCCCCCCTGATTACTTGTACTGCTATACATTAACAATCCTCTTGGCTTGGAGGAGTTGTAAGGGGGCATGATGTGGTCTTTACCACATGCAGCCAGAATTCTTCTATAGTTGTCTACATAATCTCTGTAACATGTCCACCCCCAGGATATATATCAGCTATGGGGGATATATGCATGTCACAATGCTTAGGAGGCAGAAGTCTGATCCCAAAAGTCATTGGGGCACATCAAACTATAATGAGACAGCCTCCATAACCCTCTATGGCAGCCTTAGGTCTGGTAAGTTTGTCTGGATTGCCAAAAAAAGGAGGGCACTGTCTGCTACCATATCAACTAGTGTCAGGATGCATTGCATATTGTGGGGGACCAGTAAATAGTCAATTCCAGTTAGTTCCCCCACCAACTGGCTCTCCTGGCTGAGTTCCTAGTCTGGGAGAAAGTCAGCCACCTACATGTTTCTCTCTAATTATTCCCTCACCTTTTTTTTTTTTTTTTTTTTTTTTGGAGGAAGAGTGTACCTTTTGTTTGGTTGAAACAGTCTCCAGAGTCCCAGGAGCACTTTGTTAAGCTGGTGGTCTACTTTCTCTTCTGCCAACCCAGCTGCCAATAAGTCAAGCCACATATACCTGCAGCTGACTTTATAGGCCCTTTGTCTCCTGACTTATTTTTTTGTGGTTTGGGGACCCGATCCTGCTCAGAGCCTTTCTTCCCCTGCCACAGCTCACACTTGGGCTGTGTGTCCCTGCCTGTGCACTCACTTCCACATACCCTAGCTGGGTCAGTGCAGCTGTGACTATGTGCACCAGTTGTCTGACATACAGGGCCAGAAGAGAAGTCATGGTGTTGAAAGTGCCTTGGGGACCAGCTGCCAGTATAAGGTCTTTCATCTGGGCTGTAAATGGCTCTTCATCAGGGCTAGCACAATGAGTTCCAAACATCTTTTGCATATCCATCTTACATCTGATCTGCCACAAACAGGCAGATAGGTCGTCTCTGGCAACTCACTGGCATTATTCCAAACTGTATAGGCTTGAGCCATGAGCCTTTTAATTAGAGTCTGACTCTTGGCTTATGCATTATTCACAGTCACATGCTGCAGCCCCTGCTGCAAGGAGGACATGGTGGTTATACAAGCCAACTGGGTCATTTTAGTCTGATTCAGTTCAGTATTATCAGCCACATTATCCCATGCAGGGACCATTTCCCCTATCTTTTGCTTGCATTACTTTGCCAAATCACATAACTCCAGAGGTGTGTAGTGAGTCATAATGGTGTGACAGATAGACTGTCGGGGTGACACAACATCTTCCCAGGGTTCAAAGACTCCTCTATTTCTTCCTTCTGCTTTATTGGAGGGCAGGTGTATTGGAGGAAACTTACTGGACTTCTGGAGCAAGAAGACGAAGCAGATTCTTTTGGGTCATGCAGAACTCATTTAGCAGCCACTACTTGCTGTTCTAAATCTTCTTCCTATCATCACAGCAAGTGAACCTCTTGTGTCAGCTCCTGAATGCCATGGCACAACACTGCCAGGAACATCCAGGCTACCCAGCCAGCTGCCTCTCGGGATGCTTGGCTCCAGTGTCTCCAAGGCTTTCCAGACTTCATCTGACTGGGGAGATGGAGGTACCTCATCCCAGGCCTCTGGTGGATCCATGCTGCCAGATATTCTGCTACCAAGAACCTCAGGGAGGCCAGTGACAACATTTCCACCAACCTAGTTGTTCCTCCCAGGGCTGCTCTTCCAGAGGGGTGCTAAGGGCACTCACCTTATCCTGCCGACTATGCCAACTGTCAGAGGCCAAGTTGGGGGCCAGCTGTGGTTGCAGGGGAGGTTTTGACAGTAAGATCCCAAGTGAGAAGAAGGCATGTAGAGTTCTCATCCTGAGGAGGACAATAGCAGCTTTATTTTACAGAATCATCCCTTATATAGGGTTCTGGGGAACATGGCACACAGCCAGGCCAGCGTGATGTGCTCATGTGTGTAGCACCTTACCTAGTCATATTTATATAATTATATACACATCTGCAGCCACTTGAGAAAAGCATTCACTTGCAGTTGTGTAGGATAAGTGGGGTCACATTCTCACAGCCAGCCCATTCTTCCTCTGGGAGCTACACTGTCTTAACTCAGATTCAACCATATTTTGACTGTTTTTCTCCTGTTGAGTTCTGTTTTGTTTTGTTTTGTTTTTCCGCTCTCTCTCTCTTGCTGAGAAGCAGTCTTTCGGATTGTTGAGTTTCAAGTCTCGGAGAAACCAAAGCAAGCTGGGGTCCTTTATTCTGCCATCTTTATTCCCTGAAGGCTATCTCTTACGGTGAAGATTTTATTTTATTTTATTTTGCAGTACTGGGGATTGAACTCAGGGACATTCTACCTCCAAGCTACACCCCCAGCCCTATTTTTTATTCTTTATTTTGAAACTGGGTCTCACTAAGTTGCGGAGTGCCTCACTAGGTAGCTGAGGCTAGCCGCCAACCCGGATCCTCTGGTCTCAGCCTCCCGAATGCTGGGATCACAAGCGTGCGCCACCACGCCCGGCTACGGTGAAGATCTTAAATTCCAACTTATTATACATCACAGAGTAGAACGAAGGTGAAAAGAGTCTAGATAGACATATTTGGGGAAATAATCCAATTTATTCTCCCTAAAACATGGTTTCTATAATCAAGGAAGCTTTTATTTACAAGTCAATATATTTTCCTAAATGAAAAGCATGTGCTTCATTAGCAAGGTTTGTGGGGACTGGTGGATTAAGAGATATAAAGATTTGCCTTCAGATTGAGAAAAGGGTGTCCAGGGAGTTGACACTCAAAACTATGGCTATCTGTGCAACAGACATAAAGGACTATCTATGTCAGCATCATGAGACAACCCATTATAGAAACCCATCTGCAAGCAACACAGGACAGGAAGAGGCCATTTAAGGAAATGCATCCTTATTTCATCCTACATAAGGGGACTTTGTATTGCTGCTTAAGTTGTTCATGTGCAGTGAGAATCCAGGTCTCACAGTGTAGAGTGTCTAATGCATTGCAGATCATAGGCTACTTGGTGAAAAGTCTCCAGGAAAGTCTTTAATGGAATATCATGCACCCGTTTTCAGGTCCATTGTCTATGCCTAGATAAGATTGAATTCTATTTGGAGAAAGAACATGTAGAGATAAGTATATCTCTTAAACTTTTATATGCATGGATTTTCCTTCAACTGTAACAGGGCCTATTTAGTCTATGCCGAAATCTGAGAGTCATACAATATTTCCTATAGTTTTTCCCTGGTAAGAAACTTTATTTGTAAATTAATCTTATACAAGCTATTTGTTAGAGGAGTAACTGTTTGGGAAAGTCTTCATTCTCTATTCACATAACTTTTTTTATACCTGACTTTATAGTTTCAGACTCAATGTTACTACTCAACACTAGAAGCACTACACACTAGAAACACTACACAACACTTAGAAAGATCTAACTCATGGCAGCACATTCAACATGAAGAAAATACAGTATCTGAAACTTATATTGTGTCCTTTGAATGTGCTTGAGAACAAAGCACATTTCTAGTAGTCCTCAAGTCAGGCCACCCAGCTCCCTTGGTCTACTGTATCCAATTAAATTAACACATATTTAGTTCATATTTTTCCTTCAATAAGTTGACTTTGACCCAAAAGGTTGTGGTGGAATTATGTGGAAGTGTATTTTCCATTTTATTATCATTAAGAGAAAGTATCTCACCTTAAGAAGACTTTTAGTTCTGTAGAGAGTGCTTTGAATCAGAAATCAGCAATAGACCAGGTTTACATATGAGTATTTTGTGTCATGAAGAATGGTCAAAATTTGTTAAGAATGCATGATATTTTTGATCTGGCTCTGACTAGATGATGAGGAACCAAGACACAAAAGATTAAAAAAAAAACAGTAAAATATGCTTTTGTGAATGTAGTTGGGTGCTAGAGCTGTAAAAAGAAAGCAAACACTTGAGTGTAAAAGCATGCATTTTGACATGATTATAAAGATAGGAAAACAGGTATGAGAAAATATGCATATATTTTAGATCATGGATGATCTTTGGGGAAAAAGAGCAGATTTTGAGGATGGGGAGACAGAGTAAAACTGACAGTGACTACAGGGGTAGGAGTAAATTCAAACTATCATGAAGCAATTGTTCATAACAGGTTATTAGCCTAAATAACGTATGAATGCTCCCTTTCATTTGGGTTCCTGTGCAGTTTCAGATCTCAACACAAGCTCCCATGACTTCGTGACTTCTTTCCCAATCTATTCTTCTCATGAAAATTAATACCTATGTTTTCTTTCTTGGGTAATCTCTTTAGATTAAAAGGAATACATTTCTGTAAAGAAGCAACAAATTTGGTGGCACTAAATGCACATAGGAAGCTATTAATATAGCTGGGTATTGTGGAAAATACCTGTAATCCCAGTACTTGGGAAGCTGAGGCAGGAGTATTTCATGTTGGAAGCTAGCCTCAGCAACTCAGAAGTACTGGGGGTATATCTTGGAGATCGAATGCCCCTGGGTTTAATCCCCAGTACCAAAATAAATAAATGAATGAATAAATAAATAAACAAGTAAATTACATATTAATTAACAGCATTGTTTTAATATATTTTCTTAATAAATATGATTAGGTCCATATACCATACATCTGAAAAATGGTTAAAAAGGACTCCAGAAGAGAAATGGAGTCGAAGTACCATGAAAAGTTCAAGTTTCTTGTCATGAGAATGGAGTGAGAGCTGAGAAAGGATAACCAATGTTATGACTTCAGCCAAGGACTCAAGAGTAGAAAAATCCATGAATAATTAGACTGGTTAAGAAGGACTAACACAAGATGTTGCATGAGGTAGTTCTTCAGTTTTAAAGTCTCTGAATATGGGTGACCATTGCCACTGATTCCTTTGGGGAATTTCAAACTCAAGAGTTTAAATGCTCAAAGGTCCTATTGCTAATCTTCTCTGGGGTTCTCAATATCTAGTTTGGTTTTCCATAACACATTTGTTACTAGGCTTTTTTAAAAATTGTCATCAGTGGATATCTGAGCTATAGTATGTTTTCCTTCCAAAAACATAACCAATGGACAGTTACTTACTTACATTTACTCTCCCTGGGATGCAGCTATCTTCTCTGCCCTGGTCTGAAGACCAATCTACCCTAATTCTACTCATACATACCTTATATGGTCATGTGTTTTTATTATTGATTTTCCCATATCTTATTTAATTCTTATTCTCAATTCTCAATAAAGTATACTTTAAATTCATTCCATTTAAATGTGATTCTACTTTGTTTAGTAAAACAAACATTATAATTTGGCCCATTGTATAAGTTTGATTTACCCTGTGAAAATCAACAAATTAACTTTATCACTACAAAAAGGAAGAAAAAATGATATGGCCATCACAATAAATGCATGGATATATTGACAATATTCAATAGACTTTTGAGGTAATGCTTCCAGAAATTTAAGGTAATACTTCAAATTTACAACTTGGAAGAGGCAGATTATTTCTTTAGATAGATATGAAATAGACTCATAAAGAATACAACAGGTCACCTTTTTACAGTTTAGTTGTAGGCAGCCACTAGGATAGAAAAATGCTTCCATTTTTGATCTATAAAATGATATTTTTAAAAGCATTATGCTTTACATGAAAGAGAAAAAATCATTAAAATTCTATATCACAGTTTAGTTATAGGTAGCCACTAGGATAGGAAAATGCTTTAAGTTAGACCTATCAAAATGCCATTCCTTAAATTATAATGCCTTGTAAGAAAGAGAAAAAAATCATTAAAATCCCCCATCCCTTAGGGTGGTAAAAATGGGCAAGCACTATGGAAGAACCCAGATATAACTGGATAGAAAGGACAATATATTTCTGCTTCCTTTATAATTTAGAATGCAATTTACCTACTGCTGCAAAGTGTATAAGATTCCCTTATGACTTTGGAAGATATGATTTCAGATATATGGACAAATAGCAGGTTGCTGCCATTCTTGGAATTTCCTATATTGAGTGCAGAAGTAGTGTACACTGTTTTTCTAAAACTATTTGTATGTAATAGAAAGAGGGAAAGAGAAGGTGAAAGACACTGAAAACTAACTCTCCTTTGTGAACAAAATGCACAAAGTAGAATGAAAGAACACAGAGTGTGCACACCCCTATTTATGGGAATAATTCAATTTATTCTCTTCAAGGCTTTTATGAACTAATGAAGCTTTCATTATAAGTCGAAATATTACTCTAAATGAAAGGCATTTCTTTCATTAGCAAGATTTATGAGCACTGGTGGATAAAGAGGTATTAAGGCTGAGAAAAGTATGCCCAAGAAGTTGATACTCAAAACTGTGGCTTTCTGCGCAAAATCCAGAAAGGACTATCTTTCAGCATCATGTGACTTAGCTCATCACAGAAACCCATCTGCATGAAACACAGGACAGGAAGAGAACATTTAAGGAAATGCATTCTTATCTCATCA
>PVLC010042848.1:0-12780 GCA_004027655.1 Graphiurus murinus | reverse complement strand
GCCTATGTGTTCAAGTGTTGGTCCTATGCCCTCTTCAAGTAGCTGCAAGGTCTCTGGTCTAACTTCCAGGTCCTTGATCCACCTTGAGTTGACTCTTGTGCAGGGTGAGAAAGTGGGGTTTATTTCCATTTTCCTGCATATGGTTAACCAGTTTTGCCAACACCATTTGTTAAAGAGGCTATCTTTTTTCCAGTGTATATTTTTGGCTCCTTTGTCAAAAATCAGTTGACTGTAAGTCTGTGAGTCTGTTTCTGAGTCTTCTATTCTGCTCCATTGGTCTATGTGTCTGTTTTTGTGCCAATACCATGCTGGTTTTATCACTCTGGCTTTGTAGTAGAGTTTGAAGTCAGGTATTGTGATGACTCCTGCATGGTTTTTATTGCTAAGGACTACTTTGGCTATCCTGGGTCTTTTGTTTTTCCAGATGAATTTAAGGACTGATTTTTCTATGTCTGTGAGGAGCGCCCTTGGTAATTTCATGGGTATTGCATTGAATTTGTAGGTCAGTTTTGGGAGTATGGCCATTTTGATGATATTTATTCTGCCTATCCAAGAGCCTGGTAGATCCTTCCATCTTCTAGGGTCTTTATCGATTTCTTTCTTCATCTTTTTATAGTTTTCCTTATAGAGGTCTTTAACCTCCTTGGTTAGGTTTATCCCTAAGTGTTTTATTTTACGGGGTGCTATTTTGAGTGGAATTGCTTTCTGGGTTTTTTTTTCAGTTGATTTATGGTTGGCATACAGGAAAGCTTCTGATTTTTAAGACTGATTTTGTATTCAGACACTTTGCTGAATTGATCAGTTCTATAAGTATTTTGGTTGAATTTGTTGGGTCTTCTAAGTATAGTATCATGTCATCTGCAAAAAGGGATAGTTTTAATTCTTCTTTCCCTATTTTTACCCCTTTGATTTCCTTCTCTTGCCTTATTGCTCTGGCTAGAGTCTTGAGTACTATATTAAACAAAAGAGGTGATAATGGACATCCTTGTCTTGTTCCTGTCTTTAGTGGGAACTCTTGAAGTTTTTCTCCATTTAATATGATATTGGCTGTAGGCTTATTGTATATTGCCTCTATGATTTTGAGGTGTATTACTTCTATTCCGATTCTCTGTAGTGCTTTTAGCATGAATGGGTGTTGGATCTTGTCAAATGCTTTTTCAGCATCAATTGAGATGATCATGTGATTTTTGTATTTGAGTCTGTTTATGTGGTGAATTACATGGATTGTTTTTTGTATGTTGAACCAGCCTTTCATCCCTGGGATGAACCCAACTTTGTCATGGTGTATGATTTTCTTGATGTGGTTTTGAATGCGCATTGCTAGTATCTTGTTTAGCAGTTTTGCATCTAAGTTCATCAATGATATAGGCCTATAGTTTTCTTTTCTTGAGCTGTCTTTATTTGGTTTTGGTATTAGTGTGATGTTGGCTTCATAGAATGTGTTTGGGAGGGTCCCGTTTCTTTCTATTTCATGGAATAGCTTGAGGAGTATTGGGATTAGCTCTTCTAAAATGATTTATAAAATTCACTTGGAAAACCATCTGGCCCTGGGCTTTTGTTTGATGGTAAACTCTTTATCGCTCTTTCTATCTCTTTGATTGTTATTGGTCAGTTTAAGTTTTCGATATCTTCTTGACTCAATTTAGGGAGGTTGTATGTGTCTAGGAATTTGTCAATTTCTTCTAGATCTTCCATTTTGTTGGAGTATAGTTTTTCAAAATAATTTCTGACTATCTTCTGTATTTCCATACTGTCGGTAGTAATATCACCTTTTTCATCTCTTATTTTGGTAATTTGGGTTGATTCTTTCTTTTGGTTAGATTGGCAAATGGTTTCTCTATCTAGTTTATTTTTTCAAGAAGCCAGCTTTTAGTTTTGTTGATCTTCTGTATTGTTTTTTTATTCTCTAATTCATTAATTTCCACTCTGATTTTCATGATTTCCTGTCTTTTGCTGGCTTTGTGGCCAGATTTTTCTTGTTTTTCAAGTGCTTTGAGCTGTGTCATTAGGTTATTTATTTGGTGATTTTTTGTTCTTCTTATGTGGGCACTCAGTGCTATAAATTTCCCTGTTAGTACTGCCTTCAAGGTGTCCCAGAGGTTTTGATATGTTGTGTCTCTGTTTTCATTGGTTTCTAGGAATTTTTTAATTTCTCCCCTTACTTCTTCTATGACCCACTCTTCATTCAGCAGTGTGGTGTTCAGTCTCCATGTGCTTACTCGGTTACTTTGGGTCTTCTTGGAGTTTATTTCTAGTTTCACTCCATTGTGGTCTGAGAAGATGCAGGGAATTATGTTGCATTTTATGAATTTGCCATTGCTCGCTTTGTGGCCAAGAATGTGGTGTATTTTGGAGATGGTTCCATGAGCAGCTGAGAAAAATATGAATTCAGTTGCAGTGGGTGGAAGGGTCTATATGTGTCTAATAGTTCCATTTGGTTTATGGTATCCTTTAGGTCTGTGGCATCTCTACTGACCTTTTGTTTAGAGGAACGATCTAGAAATGTAAGAGGAGTATTGAAGTCTCCTAGTATTAGTGTATTGGGATCTATGTGTGTCTTTATATCATACGTAGTTTGTTTTATGAAAGTGGCTGCACCTATGTTTGGGGCATAGATGTTGATAATTGTTATTTCCTCTTGCTGGATTGTTCTTTTACTAGTAAAAAATGACCTGCGTTGTCTCTTCTGATAAGCTTGGGCTTGAAGTCTTGTTTATCTGATATCATAGTTGCTACTCCTGTTTGTCTTCGAGTTCCATTGGCATGGATTACCTTATACCAGCCCTTCACCTTTCGTTTGTGATAGTCTTTGCTTGTAAGATGTGTTTCTTGTAGGCAGCATGTAGATGGATTCTGGGTTTTGATACATTTTGCCACCTCGTGCCTTTTTATTGGGGAGTTGAGACCATTTATATTAAGTGTGAATATTGAGAGATGGTTTTTAATTCCTAATATTTTGAGTTTTGAATTCTGTTTGCGGTAGTATTTGTTCTTCTTTGCTTAGTTGTTTGCTTCCTGGAGATTATTGTTTCTCTGGTTCTGATGTTTACTCGTTAGTTCTTCTTTGTAGTTAATCTCTTTAAGTAGTTTCTCTAGTGCTGGTTTGGAAGACATAAATTCCTTCAGTTTCTGTTTTTCATGGAAGGTTTCTATATCCCTGTCAATTTTAAGAGAGAGTTTCGATGGGTATGAGAATCTTGGCTGCAAGTTATTTTCTTTCAGAGTTTGAAATATGTTACTCCATCCTCTCCTGGCCTTCATGACTTTTTTTGGGAGATCTGGCGTGATTCTAATTGGTTTGCCTCTAAATGTCACTTGGCCTTTTACTTTCGTTGCCTTTAAGATTCTCTCCTTTGCCTCTACATTGGTCAATTTGATTATTATGTGGCGTGGTGAACCTCTTCTTTGGTCTTGTCTTGAGGTAGTTCTGTATGTTTCCTGTACCTGTGTGTCGACTTCTCTTTCTATGTTTGGAAAATTCTCTGTTATTATTTCTTTGAAAAGATTGTTTATTCCATAAGTTTCAACTTCTAATCCCTCTTCTATGCCTATTGTTTTTAGGTTAGCTCTTTTATAATTGGCCCAGATCTCTTCAATATCCAATTCATACTGTCGTATTTTTTTTTCTAAGTTATGTACTATAGATTCATTTTTGGTGTGGTCATCCTCTAAGAGTGATATTCTGTTTTCCATGTGGTCTAATCTGCTGTTTATAGTTTGAATTGATGCCTTCATTTTGATTATTTCATCTTTCACTTCCTTCAATGCTTCTCTTTGGTTTCTTTTTAGGTCATCGAATTCTCTGTTTATTTGTTCCTTTATGTCTTCCTTTATTTCTTTAAAGCTCTGCCTACCTTCTTTCTGAAAATCCTGTATTGTATCTAGTATTAAAAATCTGAATTGTTCTTCTGGTAGTCTCTGCCATTCTGGGTTGCTAAGATCTGTTATTGAGGGGTTGTGGTAGCTCATTGTTTCTTTGTTATTTTTCCTTCCCATGGCTCCCCTGTTCTTCAATTTATATCTTTGCTGTTCTTGCAAGTTTTCTTGTCCAATCTCTGCAGTGGGGGTTTAGAGGTGCCAGGTTTGTTCAGAGATAAAGTTTGGGTGAGAGGCCACAGTAATGAATGCAGGAATAGCGTAAAGAAGAGAATGTGTTCCAGCAGAATAAGAGGTTGAGTGTGTTGAGGTGATATATTGTAAAGATTAGAGATGGTAGATAATGATATGCAACAGGAAAAAAAGGGGAAAAGCAAAGAAAGGAGGTAAAGTGTTGCAGAGAGGAATATAGAGGGGAGGTGGGAAGCATGTAAAAGGGACAAGGAGGGGATTCAACAACCTGAGCAAGAGATAACAAAGCAAGTAATCATCCAAACAACATATATATATCAAGCCAATACAGAACAAAAATGAAAACAGAGTATAAACATATAAAACTTATCACCAAAAAGAAGAAGAAGAAGAAAAAAGAACCAAAATCTACAAACGAGACACTAGAGCAGTCACTCTGCTAGTTTGTAAGTACCGAGCTTAAATTTTCAAGTGTGTCTCTGGCATTTTTATTTGCTCTGTCAGTTCAGGAAGAGGATTTCTCCCACTGCTAGCTTATGCCTCTGATGTTTCTCCCGCTGCTAGCTTATATCTCTGGGCTCTCCACTGGGCCTGGCTGTGTCTCTCTCTCTGCTTCTTGCTTTTGCAGTCAAAATGCCAGGCCTTTCCAGATGCCCTATGTGCATTGGGATCCTCTGCCATTCTGGCCCCGTCTAGGCTCTAGATGGGTAGATGTGTGAGTCTATCCTTTGTATTGTGAACCCGGCACCCCGGGGTTGTAGTCCACTTACAGATCCCTGCTGCTCGGCCTGTTCCACCTCTGGTCGCTGGGGGTGCAATAGGACAAAGATGGTCTGGATAGCTGGCAGGAAGTTGTTTGGGAGGGGCTGGCGGCAAAGATGGCGGCCGCCGTGCACCGGCTCCCCTGTTCCTCCTGGGCTTTGTTTAGGCGCTCCCAGTTTACGCTCACGTTTCAAGTACTCCTCTTCCTTCCGTCAAGAAGCTGCATTCGTGGCTGTCCTGTTTCAGGTTCTGTTGTGCCATCGCTCACTTTTCCATCTATGGGGTGGAGCACAGAGGCAGATTCGTAGGAGCTTACACTGATCGTCCCACGCATTCCGGGCACTGTGGATGGTGCGGGGATACCCGCCCAGATGGTGCGTGGAGACCCGGGGATTCCCACACCACGCCTGGACTTTTTGCTGTGTCCACTGAGTAGTTTGCAGCTCACAACATCAGACTGGTCTCTGTTGTTCCAGGTCCCGTCTCAACAGCCTAGCTCTTCAGTGCGGTGGCGCCGCGGTGCAGGGTGCCGGGCTGCAGTGCGGCCAGCTCCCTTGTTCTCCTAGGTCCGCTTTCTGGATCTTCTTTAGTTGTAGTTCAAATTTTTTGTTGTATTTCTTCTTCTGTTAAGAAGCTCTTTTTATGGTAAATTTAGTTCGAAATCACAGCGTCTGGGAAAAGTTGTTTCACTCAATCGCCATCTTGGATTCCTTTTGTGTTTACTTCTATTTTATGGTTTCATGTCTTATGTTTGAGTGTGTAATCTATTCTGAGGTTTGTGCGTGTGTGTGTGTGTGTGTGTGTGTGTGTGTGTGTGTGTGTGATACTGGTGTTTGAACACAGGGGCATTCTACCGTGAGTTACACCCTCAGCTTTATTTTATGTATTTTTAAATTTTGAATAGATCTCACTACGTTATCATTTGCTGGCCTTTAACCTGTGATCCACCTATCTCAGCCTCCCAACCACATCCTGCCATTCTGAAATTTATTTCATTCTTCTGCATGTGTGAGTTTTCCCAACACCAGTTATTAAAGAGACTGTCTTTTCCCCATTGTGTTCTTGTGTTCTTGGCACTTTTGTCAAAGATCAATTGACCAGAAATGGTGATTTATTTGTTCAGGACAATTTTTTCTGTTCCATTGGTCTATATGGCTGTTTTATGCCAGCACCATACTATTTTCATTCCTATAACCTTGCAGTGTATTTTAAAGCAGTATAGTTTTGCTAGATGTGGTAGCCCATGCCTGTAATCCTAGTGACTGGGGAGGCAAGTTTGATTCCAGCCTGGGCAACTTATTGAGACCCTATTCCAAAACAAAAAAAAATTTAAAAAGTGCTGGAGATGTAGCTCAGCAGTAAAGTGCCCCTTGGGTTCAATTCCCAGTAATGGAAAATTGACCAGTTAGCCTGTCCAGAAATTCTTGGCATCTTTGTCAAAGATCAGTTGATTGTAAATGTGTGGTTTATTCTGGACTATTTTTTTTTTACAATCAATTACTGTTGCTTTACTTTCTATTCTTGGCACCTTTGTCAAAGATCAATTGATTGTAAATGTGTAGTTTATTCTGGACTTTTTTTCTGTTCCATTGGTTTTTATGTCTGTTTTTATACCAGTACCATACCATTTTTATTACTATAGCCCATCCAGAGATTGGGGGTGGTCTGACAAGAAGAGTCCTCAGATACCTAGTCTGGTGCTTGGATCCACAGGGGCTGGCCTGATTTCTGGGGTGTGGGCCTGTTGTTTATCCACTCTGCTTCCCCCAGGCAAAAGGTATCTTTCTCCATGTTTTGGTGTGTGAGTTTGGGAGAAGGGTGATGAGATAATAGGTAATATGAAACTCTTCTTTCTCCTCCTCCTTCTCCTCCTCCTCCTCCTCCTCCTCCTCCTCCTCCTCATCCTCATCCTCATCCTCATCCTCATCCTCATCCTCTTGTACTGGGGATTGAACCCACCAGGGGCATTCTACCTCTGAGTTACACCCGTATCACTTTTTTTGTTGTTGTTTTGAAACAGGGTCTCACTATATTGCTGAGGGCCTCACTAAATTGCTGAGGCTGGCCTCAAACCTATGATTCTCTTGTCTCAGCCTCCCAAGTACTGGGATCACAGACATGTGCCGCCACATCCAACTCTTCTTATTTTGATGCCCCACTCATGGGCTGTAATCTCTTATGTGGCTTCCTTAGCTTTGGCGAAGGTATTTTCATACATAGATGTTTGTTTGATATTTCTGTGAGTCAATAAGCACTGGAAACTCCTATTCTGTTGTCTTCCTGACATTAACTCTCAGGGTTCCCTGAATTGAGAATTTCAGAAGATCTAGATGCCTACCATAATACACTGCCCTAACCTTATTCCTATAGTTTGAATGTTCCTGCCAAAACTCATGTGGAAATTTAATCCACATTGTTAGGTAACAAGAGGTAAGACCAACAACAGATGAATGGATAAAGAAAATATGTATATATATACACAATAGAGTTTAACTCAGGCATAAAGAAGAATGAAATGATGTCATTTTCTGGTAAGTGGATGGAATTGGATAGCATTATGCTGAGTGTAATAAAACAGATTCAGAAAGAGACATGTGTTTTCTCTCCTGTGAAAGCTAGAGAGAATAAAGGAATAAAAAAAGAGATCCCAGGAAAATGTGAAGGGAGAGCAGTCAAGTAGAGGAAGCTGACCAGGGGTTGGGGAGGGGCAGGAATGGGGAGATACTGGAGAATTAAATTGACCGAATGATGTCGTATGTGTGTACAAATATAACACAATGAATTCCATGTATATGTAAAATTATAATGCACCAATCAAAAATAGAAATAAAAAAGAGGTGGGCCAAATGGGATCCTTGAAGAGATTATTAGGTCTTGAGGGCTCAGCCCTCATTTTATTTTATTTTATTTTTTTGGTAGTACTGGGGATTAAACCCAGGGCCATTATACCTCTGAGCAACATTCTCATCCTTATTTTATTTAGGTCGCTTATTTTATCTAGGTCGCTGAGAGTCTTGCTAAGTTACTGAGGCTGGCTGGCCTCAAACCTGAAACCCTACTGGTCAGTCTCCCAAGTACTGGGATTATAAGTATGGGCCACCATGCCTGGCTAATTTTTATACTTTAAAGTTAAGTGTTTTTCCCTTATGCTCCTAAGGGAAATACTATACTATATTATGACCTAATTGTATGTTCATATGCAGTTTTAGGAAATACCACAGAGAGATCTCCAATACCCTTTACCTAATTTTCCCCAATGGTAAAATCTTGCAAAACATGAAAGTAATACCACAATCAAGATACTGACCTTGATACTATGAGGATGAAGAAGCTTCCATC
Source organism: Graphiurus murinus (assembly GCA_004027655.1). Classification (NCBI taxonomy): domain Eukaryota; kingdom Metazoa; phylum Chordata; class Mammalia; order Rodentia; family Gliridae; genus Graphiurus; species Graphiurus murinus. Next base: position 4,611 of record PVLC010042848.1, on the reverse strand, counting down.
ACTACATGAATCCCTCATGTTGTCCTTTTATAGCTACCTCCATGTCCCTCCCTCTCAGCATCTCCTTAAACCTGCTATCCCTTAATGTATTCTTCATTCCGATAATTTTGTCATTTTAGTTTCTTTACTTTTCCCTATTTATTTTAGAATTAACTTGCTTATATCTAAAAAATATTTGATTTTGACATTGTGTTAAACCAATTGATCAATTTGGAGAGAATCGGCATCTCTTCTATGCTGAATCTTCTACTCCATGAACCATCCTCCATTTATATTTATATCTTTGGTTTCTTTCACCAAAATTGTATAAAGTCCCTTCCCATGTCTTGCTACATTTCTGTTAAGTATTTCATTTTTTGAGTGATTGTGCATACCATTGTATTTTTAATATTAACATTCATATTTTATGGAAAAATCATTTATTAGTACTGGAAATTTGTTTCTATATTCATTATTTTTTGTAGATTCCTTGGGATTGCCTACTATATAACCAAATCATCTTTAAATAAAAACAATTTTATTTCTTTCAGATCCATATGCCTTTTTTTCCTTTTCTAGCTATATTGCATGGGATACAATTTCCAGCACTATGTTGAATAAGTGTGGGAACGGAGCATGATGGCACAGGCTCGTAATCCCAGTACTTGGGAGTTTGAGAAAGGAGAATCACAGGTTTGATGTCTTTTATTTCACCTAACCACAATTAGAATGGCCAGCATCAAAAACACAAACAACAACAAATTCTGGCGAGGGTGTGGAGAAGAGGGAACCCTAATATATTGTTTGTGGCATTGCAGATGAGTGTGACCACTTTGGAAAACAGTATGGAGGATCCTCAAACAAATGGGAATTAACCTACCATATCACCCAGCAATACCACTTCCAGCTATCTCCCCCAAAGAGTGGAAACCAAACTACCAGACAAATGCATGTGTATCTATGTTTATAGCTGCACAATTCACAATTGCCAAACTATGGAAACAGCCAAGATGTCCATAAACAGATGAATGGATAACAAAACTATGGGATATGTACACAATGGAATTTTACTCAGCCATAAAGAGGAACAAAATCATGTCATTTGCAGGGAAATGGATGGAACTGGAAAACATTATGTTAAGTGAAATTAGTCAACAGATGAATGGATTACAAAACTGTGGGATATGTATACAATGAAATTTTACTCAGCCATAAAGAAGAACAAAATCATGTTATTTGCAGGGAAATGGATGCAACTGGAAAACATTATGTTAAGTGAGATTAGCCAGTCACAAAGAGTAAGGAAGCATATGTTCTCCCTAATATGTAGGTGCTAGGGAGAAGATGGGGCATAAGAGGGTCTTCAGATGGAAAAGGAGAGACCTCCATAAACAATGAAGTTGATTTAACAGAAAGGGATTGACGGGGGGGGACACCCTAATGTACATCAAGGTTACTCACTAAATTGAACCTGAGAGGGAGGGAGGGCAAGGGAGTGGGGTGGGAATTGAGGGAAGGGGTCAGATGAGAAATGTGGGCACATATGTCGTTTTCAATTTTTACCTAACAAAGATGTCTGCTTACAATGTACGAATAATAAAAAAAAAAGAAATTAGTCAGTCACAAAAAGTAAAAAATTGGGTACTCTCCCTAATATGTGGAAGCTAGGGAGAAAGTGGGTCAAAGGAGGGACTCTAGATGAAGAAAGAGAAATGTTAGATGAGCAAAGAAGGAGACTTAACTGAAGGTGATGGGAGGGGGAAGAGGGAAACTCCCTAAGACACATGATGTACAGTCACAAACATATCAAAGTCAATCACTAAACAGAACATGAGAAGGAGGGAGGGGGAGGAAATGGGATAGGAATTGGGGAAGGGCTTAATGAGTGATGTGTGCATGTATGCCTCTACCAGCTTCTACCTAACAAAGATGTATGATTACAATGCACCAATAAAAAAAGAAGTAACCCCCTGAAAAAAAGATGTTATTACAATGCACCAATTAAAAACAAATAATTATAGCGCTAGTCAAATTAGCCATTCCATATTGAGTAAGTTGTGATAGTTTGCATTTTGGGGGGGAATCAAACTGTTTTATTTAACTTATATTTATGAAGATAGACATGACTATAATATTCTCTTTTATTCTCTTATTTTGATGTCTGAAGATTTGTAGTGATAGTGACCATTTATTTACTATTATTGGTAATATCTTTTCTCTTTTATATCACTGTTTGTAGAAGTTTGTCAATTGTATTGATCTTTACAAAGAACCAGTTCTTTCTCTCATTAATTTTCCTCTATGGTTTGTGTTTCCAAATTCATTGATCTGTGCTCTTTATCATTTTCTTCCTGCAGCTTATACTGGATTTGTTTTGCTTTTCCGTTTCCACCTCCTTAAGACAAGAGCTTAGATCATTGATTTCAAACATTTTCTCATTCCTAATATGTGCATTTAGTTCTATAAATCTTCCTCTTGGCATTGCTATATCTGCTTTCCACAAAATGTTCTGTGTTGTATTTTCATTTTTATTCTGGTAATTATTTTTTATTTCCCTTAAGACTTCCTTTTTGTCTCATGGATTATTTATGAGTGTTTTATTTAATTTCTAACTATTTGATAATTTTCCTGTTGTCTTTCTGTTTTGATATGCAAATTGATTCCCATTTTTGTCAGAAGACCACCATAATATTTCAATGCTTATAAATTTCGATGCTTATTTTATAATTTTGGATGTGATCTATCTTGATATACATATTCTGTGGACACATATCAAGAATGTATATTCTGCTGTCAATTTGTGGAGTGGTTGTGTAAGTTTGGGTTAGATCCTGTTAGCTGATGGTATTGTTGAGTTCTATATTCTTGGTGATTTTTTTAGGGGGGTAGGTATTCTATTAATTGCTGAGAAAGTGGTGTTTTATTCTCCAGATATAATCATAGAATTCTCTTACCATTTAATTCTATCAGGTTTTGCTTCACATATTTTGCAATTTATCTTTGGTACACAAACATTTAGGATTACTGTATGTTCTTGGTGGATTGACCCTTTTATTATTATTATTATTATTATTATTATTATTATTATTATTATTAGGTACTGGGAAAGTGCTCAGGTACTTTCTACTTCTGGGCTACACCCCAAGTCCTATTTCTTTTTTATTTTAAAACAGGATCTTGCTAGGTTGATGAGAGTCTCACTACTTGAACCATCAATCTTCCTGTTTTGGCCTCCCAGGTACTGGGATTACAAGCCTGTGCAACCACACCCATATATTATTATTGGATTTTTCTATTGTTGTTATTTTTTATAGTATGGGGGATTGGATGCAGGGTCTAGCACATGCTGGGCAAGAGCTCTACCACTAAGCTACATACCCAGCCCTTTTTCTTTTATCCTTCCTTCCTTCCTTCCTTCCTTCCTTCCCTCCCTCCCTTCCACCCTCCCGCCTTTCTTTATTTCGACAGGATCTCACTGTTACCCAAGCTGTCCTTGAATTTGTGATACTTCTGCCTCAGCCTCCCAAGTAGCTGGGATTCAGGAATGGAACACCATGCCCAACTTATTTGGCAATTCTTATTGGCAGCCTACTATGTGCTACATGGAGGTAAAACAGCAGAGTAAATACTATCTTCCTGCCATACTGGAGGGTTTTGTCTAGAATGGAATTTTGTAATGTTTTTAGTGGAAAAGTTCACAATAATTAATTACAGATTGGATGTGGGTGGTGGTGGTTGAGAGGGAATAAATGGGAGACATTCAACCTCCAAGCTACACCCCTAGCCCTATTTTATTTTTTGTTTTGACACAGGATCTCACTAAGTTGCAGAGGCCTGGAACCTGTGATCCTCCTATCTTAGTCTCACAAATACTGGGATTACAGGCATGTGTCCTGACACTTGGCTTGGAAATATTTTATAGTATTCTTAATAGATTGTTTCACATAAATAGGGTCAGACAGTCAAATACATTGGTATCAGACTGAGCACAAAACTTAGGAAGATGGGAAAGTTGGAATAGATCTGTTATCTGTTAACTGCCCAGTCATGACTTACCTATAGCCTTTGAGAGAGACCAAAAGACCATCTCTTCACCAACACATTATGAAAGTCATGCTAGAAAGAAATCTCTTTGGTAGTTGTACTCCATTTGCTAAGATTATTGTGGTAGATGTCAACTAGTGGAATTGGACTCACTGCTTTCAACAGCAATAATAGGATCCCAGAGAAGCGTGGCCAGAGTCAGGCATGGTGGTACACTTGTAATAACAGTACTTGGGAGGCTTAGACAGGAGGATTACAGGTTCCAGGACAGCCTCAGCAACATAGTGAGACTGAGCAATTTAGCGAGACCCTGTTTCAAAAAATAAAAGTGGGCTGGGGATTGTAATTTGGATGTAGAATACCTCTGAGTTTGATCCCCAGGGGAGAGAGAGAGAGAGAGAGAGAGAGAGAGAGAGAGAGAGAGAGAGAGAGAGAGAGAGAAATGTGGTAGAAATGGGGTGGCCAGGTATTATGCTTAACCATCATTTACATAATGGGCAGATTACCACAACAAGCCACAGATTGAGTGTGAGCAAAGTTTTCAGACATGTGGTAATCTGTTTTGGTACCTAATTAATCATAAAGTTC
>PVLC010042847.1:0-12780 GCA_004027655.1 Graphiurus murinus | reverse complement strand
TTTTTTGCGGTACTGGGGATTGAACTCAGGGGCATTCTACCTCCGAGCTACACCCCCAGCCCTATTTTTTATTCTTTATTTTGAAACCGAGTCTAAGTTGCGGAGTGCCTCACTAGGTAGCTGAGGCTGGTCTCGAACCCGGATCCTCCGGTCTCAGCCTCCCGAATGCTGGGATTACAAGCGTGCGCCACCACGCCCGGCTTCCCAGCCCTATTTTTTATTCTTTATTTTGAAACAGGGTCTCACGAAGTTGCGGAGGCTGGCCGTGAACCTCCAGTCTCAGCCTCCCAAATGCTGGAATTATAAGCGTGCGCCACCACGCCCGGCTCTCAGCTAACTTCTTGACTGAAAGACTTTGTGAGAGAAATCCTCAATCAGAAAGTCTAGTAAAGGTGTCCTTGATTCTCGAACCAAAGAAACTGTGAGGAAATAAATGATTATTGTTTTAAGAGTTGTTTCAGGATAATTTGTTACACAATAGATAATACAGAAATCACATGAGATCCACATTCTTTATCATGAAGTTACTCACAAACCTACCTAAGTAAAATAAATCAGAAAATAAATCTCAAGTCAAAAGCCATAGTCCTATTGGTCTGAGGAGCCAGAGGGCAAGGATCAGAGTTATGAGAGTGGTTTGAATTCAAGGTTGGAAACCCTGGAAAGCAGAAAACCAGAATGGAGTCCCAAAATCTGCAGTACACATACTCCTAAATCTTGTTTGACTCTAAAAATAGGTATGCACAAGAGACTACAAGAAGCATGAGGGGGAAACAGCCCAAAGCTGAGCAGAGATTTCATCAGCTGCCAGTTATGGTACATAGAGTTTGGAACTTCAGTCCTGTCAAGTTAGAAGGGTCAGAAAACAGAACACCGAAAAGTCGAAATGAGAGACATAAAGACCACATCTCAAGACTAAGGAATTTGTGCTAGGTTTAAACACATAACTAAATAGAACCACTCTAAGAACAAAATCCAAGTCTCTGCATGGTTGACTCAATAACAATTTAACTGTCAGGCAAAATAAACCAACTCTTTTCAGAAGATGATAAAAGGGGATCCACAGTCATTACAATATCATTCTCTTATATCATCCAATCAAGAATTACTAGGCTGACTTCCACTTCTGGCTATGATCAAACCAAAAAGTGAACAAAATATGAGAAAATGGTTTCTAGACAGTAGACATGAGCCATACATGACTCTTTGATATCACTAGAAAACTATATGAGATTTATGGTTGCCAAGTTACTGACTAGAGGCAGGTTCCAGGACACAAAAAAGCAGGATAGGAATATTGAAAAAAGGCCAATAGCTTCACTGAGTTGTGGCAAAAGACTTGAGTTTAGTACAGCCAAGCTGGCGAGAGCTTTGGGGGCAGAATTTGACAGAAAACAGAGCAGCAAACAGATCTGTACAATCTGCAGGAAAGCCCCTGTCTTTGCTTAAATTCTCTTCTGCGTAGATGAGAAAACAAATTAGGAAAAGCAGTAGAAAGCAACTCAATTCCCAGTAGTCACACAGGGCTGAAAATTGTTTCAATTCCTACTACTGGAAAAGACCTTATAACAGTGTATAAGGAAGAGTCTTCAGAGAAGTATCATCTTAGTAGTGGAGCTAAATCAGATATAGACAAAAAAGCTGCTGAAACCACCATAACAAAGCTTAAAAACTAGCCACAAAAGAATCAAACTGACTCCAACGTAACTTAATTGTATGCTAGAAAAAATGTCCACCACTATTTAATGAAATCTAAGACCCAACAATATCTGTACCAGGCAGGGGGTAACTGCTGGGCTACCACGTTCCCAGTCCTTGATTTGGCCAGGCAAGGTGCAAGCCTATAATCTAAGTACCTGGGAGGCAGAGACTGGAGTGTTACAGGTTTGAGGCCAGTCTCAGCAACTTAGCAAGGCCCTTAGCAACTTAGTGAGACCTTGTTTCAAAATAAATATAATAGACTGTGGGTATAGCTCAGAGGTAGAATGTCCCTGGGGTTCAATCCCCAGTACCACACACAGAAAAAGAAATTAACTATCAGGCAGAATAAAAGACCTAACTATAAGCTATCTGTAAGAAACTGTTAAATATAAAGACTCAAAGAGGTAAAAATAAAGGAATGGTAAAAGATATACAATGTAAGCAACAATCAATAAGGAATCTCGGCTGGCTGTATTAATACCTGATAAAGTAGAATTTAAAGAAAAAAATACCAGGGATAAAGACAGGCATTTCATAATGATCTAACAGTTACCTCGTCAGAGAAAAAAAAATCCTAAATATGCAACTAATAACAGTTTCAAATCACAAGAAGCAAAAATAAATGGCACTAATGAGACAAATCTATTATAGTCAAAGAAGAAATATATATATATGTATGCATATATAGATATATCTTAAAAATAACTGTTCTAAGATACATTTATAAAACTGTATGATTAACAAAGCTAGAACAAATAGGTTTGAACAGATTTAGAGGTTAGAATTTATATCATTATATGAACTAAATTTGTCTCAAAACTTAATTCTTCCTTTCATTGCAAAGACTTCAGGGGCTCTTCTAAGCAAGTGCTTCTGTAATGAAAGGACATGGACAACAGTGACTAATTTTTTTTGAATGGGTAACTTGCTATATTTAGGGTAAAATGATTTCCTTCTTTGGAACCTCTCAGCAGTATGGATAGTTAATTGTCTATGATTCTATCAAATCCTTCTAAAATGGCTATTTTCTGTGTTCTTATTGCCTTTTTTAGTAATAGTGATAACTTCTCCACAGGGTTTTGTTTAGGAAAATGACAGTTTGATAACAATAAATTAGCAGTTCATTTCTAGGTCTCTAAGGTTTCTTGTTAATATATAACTCCTTATTACTGGGAATCAACAACTATGAATTCCTTCTACTGATTTTTCTTGCTAATATAAGTTACTCATTAGCATTCGTATAAAAAGCCTCAAATGAAATTATTTAAGAATGTTACAAACCGGTAATCCCAGTACTTGGAGGCTGAGACAGGAGGATCGCAGGTTCTTGGCCAGCCTCAGCTACTTAGTAAGGCCTTTCTCAACTTAGTGAGACCCTGCTTCAAAATATAGAATTAAAAATAGGACTGAGGGTGTAGCTCAGAGGCAGAATGCCCCTGGCTGGGTTCAACCCCCAGTACTGCAAAAAAAAAAAAAAAAAAAAAAAAGAATGTTACATGGACCATGAAAGTAATTCTTTTACTCCTGGAAGTCTGGAAAGAATTTTAGGGATTAAAGTTTATAATTGGAGCCAGACATGGTGGTGCATGCCTATAATCCCAGTAGTTGGAAGGTTGAGACAGAAGGATCTCAGGTTTAAGGACAGCCTCAGCAAGTAGTGACTCATCAATGTAGTGAGACCCTGTTTCAAAATAAAAATAAAAATAAAATTGAGCTGGGGGTGTTTAGCTCGGAGGTAGAATGTCCCTGGGTTCAATCCCCAGTCTCACAAAAAAAAAAAAAAATTAAGTTTATAATTGGAGTTATTCCTGAAAGTACTGAAATACTGTAACACTAAATATTAGAAAATAGAATATTAAATATATACTAAAATACTATATAATGAATTTATCATTATAAATTTATAATACTATAATTTCATAATACTAAGATATAAAATACCAAAATAGTGCAAACAGGTAACAGTACTGGCCTTCATTAAACTTTTTGGTTTTTTTGCCGTACTAGAGATTGAACTCAGGGGCATTCTACCTCCGAGCTATACCCCCAGTCCTATTTTTTATTCTTTATTTTGAAACAGGGTCTCACTAAGTTGTGGAGTGCCTCACTAGGTAGCTGAGGCTAGTTCATTAAACTATTAAATCCTAAGTTTTCAATTGTGCAAATATTTTCATGAAATTGATACAGCTACATTAAAATAAGTTGGAAATCATAATCTAGAGCTTATGCCATATATTAATATTATATTTGTATTATAGATTATATACTATCAATTTTTACAAATGTTCCACACCTGGGATGGAACAAAAATGAGTAAAATTCATTTCAAGCCATATTTATTGAAAGCCTACCATTTATTTAATGTCTAAGAAATTCACAAAAAATTACATAACAGGAAGAAGTTAAATCTCTAAAATCACTCAACTTTTTAAAAAGTTGCTGATTCTGCTCATTGTGTTGTATTTTTGATAGGTATTGACTATATATACATTAATTACATATTGATTATATGTATCACTTGACTATGATAAAATGTAATAGTGCAACTTTGCAGAGTAGTATGAAATTGATTCTGTTTTCAATAAGTGTTACTGAGTCAAACAGACTTTTAAAAAGTTGCTGATTCTAATTTGTCACATACCTGAATGGAGGTAAGAGTTGCTTTTAAGTGGGGAAAAATGACCTGGGTTCCCAAAAAGCATACACTTTAACAATTAGATATTTTCCTAAGCAAAAAGGTTATTTTGACAATGAGATTGACATGAAATTAAAATACTATGTAAAGATGTATTTTATTGAACATAAAGGTAGAAATAGGTTTGTAAAAATATTCCCTCAAAGAGAAAGTGAGTCATAAGAAGGACTCTAGATGAAGAAGGTGACTTAACTGGGGGTTGGGGGGCAACACCCTAATGCACATGATGCACACTCACAAATATATCAAAGTCAACCACTAAACTGAACATGAGGAGGAGGGAGGAAATGGGGCGGGAATCAGAAATGAGAGACATGTGCATGTATGCCTCTACCAGCTTGTACCCAACAAACATGTATTATTACAATGCACCAATTAAAAAAAAAAAAAAATCGAAGAAAAAAATATTCCGTCTCACTTACCGTTTTTATGAAGAATAAGGGAAAAACTTTAAAAAACAGAAATCCTAAACTATCTCATATGCAATGAGGGAAAAGGAATCACAGGAGTATTAAGAGACAAAGATGGATCTCTTACTAAGGAGAAAATTAAATGAACATTACCCAAATGAATTTTTCATTTTTTTGTATTATCATCTCTGGCACTGAACTGTCTGCTACATTTTTTTTTTAACTGCTGCCAGTCTTTACCCAAATGAATATGTATCACTGGTGTCAAATTCTATCACATTAATGAGGATGTCATTAATGCTTAAGTGGATAAAGTTCTAATTTTAATACATTTCCCTATCAAGGCAACGGCACAGCCCAACCTTGTATAATGATTAAATTCCAATTATATTATTTAAGTAGGAGACTGTATTTCAAAGATTTCTAATTTATTACACTCTTCATTTTCAATTATATTATTTAGACTAAATAGTAGGTTATATTTCAAAGACTTCCAATTTCTTACATTCCATAAATATACTGTTCGAACACAAACTGGATAGCATGATTGAAAGTGGCACACTCATTCAAACAACTACTTATGGTCACAGGCTTTACGTTCAAGGTGATAAATATGTTCTAGAAGTATTTGTAATGGTTATATACAACACTGAATTTATTAAAAACCAGTGAATTGCAGGTTTTAAAAGCCTGAATTGTACAGTATATGAATTAAATTTCAATTAAGCTCTTAACACAATCTCATCCCACTCCTACCAAAAATAATATATTTAGTTCACTGGCTTTCAACTACAACTGCACAAAAAAATAACAAATCTTGCTCTTTAATAAAAAACAGATCCCCTAGACCTGCCATAGACCAGTAAATCAGAATCTACAGGAGTAGTACTCACTTTTCTAAAACAATGAGGGTACAATAAAAACAACTGAGATCCAGGTTCAAATTTTGACTCTGACGCCAGGCGTGGTGGCGCACGCTTGTAATTCCAGTAGTTGGGAGGTTGAGACAGGAGGATCCCAGGTTCCTGGCCAGCCTCAGCTACTTAGTGAGGCCCTCCGCAACTTAGTGAGACACTTTCAAAAATAAATAAAAAATAGGACTAGAGGTGTAGTTCAGAGGCAGAATGTCCTTGGGTTCCATCCCTAGTACAAAAAAAAAAAAAAGAAAAAAGAAAAAGAAAAAAAAAATTGACATCTTTCTAGCTGCATGAGCTTCAGGAAATTAGTCTACATTTGCAGTTCCTTCTAATATACAATGGAAGGGGGAATTTCATTGGGCTGCTGTAGGGATTTAGTGATATATATTAAGTAATGCCTCTGAGATACCCTCCCCCCAGTCCTTTTTCTATTTTTGTTTTGAAATAGGGTTTCGCTAATTTACCACAGCTAGTCTCAAAACCTGTGACCCTCCTGTCTCAGCCTCCCAAGTATTGGGATTACAGGCATGTACCACCATGCCTGGCTTAAAATAAAATATTTAATTCTATTTAAATGTAACAGATCATTTTGATTTAGATGTTAGAACGTTTAGATTTAAATGCAATAGGACATACCTAGGGTTTAAACTGCACCTTAAAACACTCAGAATCTCAAAGGCTACAGAGCCCAAGATCAGAAAACTTCCTTTGTTACCCACTTCAAGACGAGTGCTCGAAGAATACATTTAATTTATCCTTGTTTCTGAATAAAATGAATTGCCTTGAACAAATTTTCCCTTAAAGTTCCAATTTCCATTGTCTGGTTTTTAAAAATCTTATAAAAAAGGTTCTACAAAGACAGTACCTTTTTCAATTTCATAAAAATTGATGCCAATGAATTATTATATTCCAAATGGTCCCAACATTTTTTTCCACAACTAAAAGTATCAAGACAACTAATTTCTTTTTATACACAACTATATACTTACTTTTCTCTATTACCATCCTTTTAATACATTTCCTTTATTTCAATATAATTCAGCTTTAGGTATAACACAGGAATGAAATCTATCAAAATGCTAATGCTATGTTGCATTTACTCCTCTCTTCTACACCTTTCTGTACTGGATTTTTTGTTTTTGTTTTTGAGACAGGGTCTCAAACATTGCCCAGGTGTGCGTGAAAACCCTGGGCTCGAGTGATCCTCTTGCCCTCAGCCTCACCAGTAGCTGGGATTATAGGCATGAACCACAATGCCAAGCTGCTATGTTAGATTATTTTAAACAAAAATATAAATATGTTCAAAATTGGGGAAAAAATACTATTTTCCTATGACTTGCTCTTTTATAAAGTTCTAACAAGGTTGAGTGGTTAATTAGGTAGAAAGTAACATGAATTTAAACAATTTTTAGATAAAGGAAAACAAGTCAGAAGATGGGAAAGTGGAGTCTTAATAGGTGGCAACCACTAAAAATCAGGCAAATATCTTTTTACGTGGTATTAGGGACTGAACCCACCTCCAAGCTATACCCCTAGCCCTTTTTTATTTTTTTGTTTTGAAATAGAGTCTCGCTATGTTGTTGAGGCTGTCCTCGAACCTGCGATCTTCCTGTCTCAGCCTCCCAACTTCTGGCCACCACGCCTAGCTAGGCAAACATCTTTTGTTTTTTCTAATTCATTTTTTTCTCCAATAAAAATTTAAGTAGATTTAGTTTGTGATAAAGGTCTGATTACTTCTATTTTCTAACTTACTTTTTAAATCTATAAAATAATCTCAAGTCATGTACTATAAAGTAAACCATAAAGACGATGGACTTTACAAACAAACAAGTTTCATGGATTTTCTGATATGGAGAAACACTGAACAAAATAATTTAACAAAACAAATGCTACTGCTACTACTAATAATAATCCAAGTCCTCTTACCAATTTCAGCAGGTAGTTGTTTGATTTTGTTCTCTCGAATGCTAAGCATGCTAAGTTTTGACAGGTTTTTGATGTCCTTTTCCACAGTAGTTATACGATTAAAGCGAAGGTAGAGAGTGGTGAGAGAATCTAATCTATACACCACTGAAGGAATTTCTCTCAGTTTATTATGCCGTAAATCAAGCATCCGCAGCTTCTTCAAGTTATCAAGAGAGTCAGGCAAACTGGTTAGTGAATTTTCACTTAGAGCCAGCGTCATGAGATTTATTAGGCAGCCCACCTCTGCTGGGAGGGACTGTAATTTGTTACTGTACAAATAAAGTTCTGTTAATTGAGTCAACTCTTTGATTGATGACGGCAATATGTGTATAGACCTCTTGGATAAGTCCAAACGCATTGAATTCTCTTCCCGGCACTTGTTGAGCTCTTTGATCACCTCAGCATTACTGGATTTTTTTCTAGTCCCAGCTGCTGGATTTGGCCGTTTGATGGTATTGTCAACTGAAAAGGCCACCCCTGGCTGAGCAGCACTGGAGTCCTTCTTTCCATCTTTGGCATCTTTCCCTTTGGTTTTAGGTTCTTTTTCTTTGCTTTCTTTCCCAAAACCACCAGAGGCTTTTGCCTCTTTCTCTCTTTCCTTGGCTGATGGTACTTTGGGATCTTTCTCTTTAGAGTCTTTTTCTTTTCCTAAATTACTACTCATGGTGACTCAAGCTTGGACAAAAAACTACATGAACTTTTTTTTATTTTATTCCCCAGCAATCTGAATTCAAAGATGAAGAGACAAAGATCCTACACAATCAAAAAAGTGTTGGTTTGAAAGTAATCAGCATAGAGTAAGATCCATCTGTTACATACTGCTGGCTCCGAAAGCACTATGCCCATTTCTGAAAACTCATTCCAACTTGTAAAAATGGTGCTGGTCAATCAATGATTCATATGAATTCCTGAAATACAACAGAGAGTATTAAATTACATTATGTTATCATTTGTATTATATATAATCACTCTGAAAAACAATCTTATTATGAACTTTGACATTTTCCTAGGATTTGATACAGTATTTTTTGAAATACATTGAAAACTACTAAAATTGAAGGCAGGCCCTCCCCCTTCAAGGAACTTGAAATTTAATAGGAAGAGATGAGAAATGAATACAAGTTACTAAGGTACAAAACTTTGAAAGCTAAATCATGAGAGAACTAAAAACTAAGTGCTTTTTACATGCACGCACTAAAGAATATTAATTTATTTACTACACTTAGCAGTCCTATGAGATAAATCATCTACCTTCTTTTATATAAAGATACAGTGAAGCACAGAAATCTTGTTAAGTAACTAGTTTTATAAATCTTGGAAAAGCGGCAGAGCCAAAATTCCAAATTAGGCAGCATATATCCACAGCTTCTATTCCTCACCACTACAGTAAAACCACTCTATAATTACTAGATAGCTCTAGATAACAAAGGATTTCAAATCTTTTTAATAAAAGAGAGCAGTCTGGTAAAAGAAGAAAATCAACAAAGTGAAATATATATGGAAAAAAAAGCAAACAGCTTAGGGAAAAAAGTACTAAGAATCTGCACTTTTCATAAGCACTCTAGTAGTTAATTTTGATGTAGGTAGGTCGAAGGAACACCTTTGAGAAACAGCAACAAAGAGCAATCTCCAATGCTGTCTATACTTTAAAGACTGGAAAGGAGAGAAAGATCAACAGCACAGCGTTTTATAAAAGTACAAAAAGTTCACTGGTAAAATGACCAAAGAAGGCACAAAAAACAAAATAATATATAAAGCCTTTGTGAAAGGCATCAATCCTCCCCAAATATTGTGAAGTTTAATATGAATAATTCTTATTTTGTAAGTCTTACTAATTCTATGTAACTTAATTATTCTTGGTACTAGGGTTTCAAAATTAAAATGCTAACATCTTACCTAATTAGCTTAAAACATCATTAACTTTTTTTAAACCAGGTGCGATGGTGCATGTTTATAATCCCACAAGCTTACGTTTGTAAACTTGGGAGGCTGAAACAGGAAGATCAGAGGTTGAAGGCCAGCCTCAGCACCTTTTTGAGGCCTTCTGCAACTTAGTGAGACCCTCTTTCAAAATAAAAATAAAACAGGGCTGGAGTATAGCTCAAAAGTAGAGTGCCCTTGGGTTCGATCTCCAGTACCACAAAAAGAAAAGGAAGGAAGGAAAGGATAGGCTAACAAAATTTACAAACAACAAAAACTAGAATTTCTTTAAATTTTTCTGTGGGGCTGGAAGTATACTCAGTGGTAGAACATTTACCTGGAATGCATAAAAGCCCTAGGTTTGATTCCAGGACATACAAAGCAAACAAAGCCTTTTTATTGGATTTGGGCTATACCCATACAAGTTTATAGTTTAGACAGCAACACACTCACATATGACAAGTAACAAATGAGACAGTATTTTAATTCTTTAGATGGGTGACATAAGATTTAGCACTTTCAGGAAAAACAACATCAGTGACAGTGGTTGAGAAAAACTTAACCTAACTAGCCCTTATTGAGTAGAGTTCAAACAAGTAGAGGAGAAATGGTAAAGTATTACAGGTGGCATATCATAAAAAGGAAAGTTCAGCCTAGAATAAAAAATGGGCTTGGTGTGCATAAGACAGTGAAATGTAGGACTTTGCTGAAGCAACAGGTTAGATATGTAGGGATAACAGAGGCTGGGTAGGGAATGAACTGTAAATTTGAAGCTGCCCAACATAACCTTATATTGGTATATAAGATTATACAAGTTAGTAAACATTCCATTATTTGGTAGCATACCAGGAAAGTTCATCTACAACTCACCATCACTCCCATCATTCAAAATATGAAGCATATTTACCTCAACCATGTAATAAGCATGTAATGGGAAATACGTACAGCTGAAGGGATATATACGCGTTGTTGATCTATAATGCCATTATACCATGTTTTTGAAAATCTAATTACTATTTACCAAGATATGTATATATAATTTATAAGAACATCTCCTATGTTCCTATCTATGGATCAAATAAGCTATATGAGGCATAAAAAGCATATATACTAGACATTATAAAATCTTTCTAAATAAAAAAGAAAAATAACTACTGGGATATTTTAAAATACAGATCCCAAGGCTCCATCCAAAACCACTCAATCAGAATCTTTAGGGAAATGAGTCTAGGGAACTAAGACAAAAGACTGTTGGCAAATGTGTATCAAGTTTGGGATACACTTGATCTGACTGATGTAAGACCTGAACACCAGTATATTTCTCAAGTATAATTCTAAAATAATGAAGGTTGAAGGTAAATGACAGGTCAGGAAATGAGCTGCATTAATGAATAAACAAGTAATTTTAAGTTTCCATGAAGACTAAAGGGACTCCACATAGTCTATCAATACCATCCACTGTATTTGAAGTTCAGACTACGAATATCTGAACTGCTTCAATGATTTACTTTATTTGGTGATACAAGGCATTGAACCCAAGGGAATTTTATCCCTGAGCTATACCCCCATCCCTATTTTTTATTTTTAAACAAGGTCTTACTAAGCCTCTGAGGCTGGCCTCAAGTCTGTGGTCCTCCTGTCTTGGTCTCCCAAGTACTGGGATTCCAGGCATGTACCACCATGCCTGGCTTGTTTCAATGATTTTACTGCAGTGATTCTGGATTTGACTCATATACTCATACTGCAACTCTTGTACCAAATGAGACCTGATAGTATACAGTTTGGTCACAGATCATAAAAATAGAGAACAGAATTCTAGATCTTGATTTTATTGCTATGCTTTTCTTAGCTAATCAGGCTTGACTATTAACTAAAAAGTTTTCATTTCTAATTAAAATATATTTTGTCCAGAAGAACTGACTTGACATCCCCAAAAAGTTCTGTGTCTAGTCCAGATCTGAATTAGATAATACTGCCAAACTTTTTAGAAGAGAAAATGTAATCTTTCATGTTTTTTTAAAATAAGTTACTCAAGAGAGTTTGTTGTTGGTGTTTTATAATCACTTTAAGTGTGCAATGTTTTGGGGTTCAGTTACACTTGTATAAAATTAATCTTGGACCCACTTATGTAATAGAATACATCATACTCAGTCTCAAAATGTTTAAAATCCAATGAAAAATGTATAAAATAGCATCAATAATTAAGCTGAGGCTGGTGATGGCTTTTTTTTTGGCACAGTACTGGGTTTGAACCCAGGGGCATTCTACCTCCAGGCAAGGCCCCCAGTCCTATTTTTTATTCTTTGTTTTGAAACAGGGTCTCATTAAGTTGTGGAGGGAGTCACTAAGTAACTGAGGCTGGCTGTGAACCTGGATCCTCCCAAGTATTGGGATTACAAGTGGCAATGGCATTTTTATACTGAGATTTACCACACCAAGTAACTCTTATTCCCCACCACCTAATAACTACTGAATACAGAACACTTCATATGAACTCTTTATCTTATATCATTCTCACAACCACATTTCAAGGAAGACATTAAATACATTTCTCTTCTTATAACCAAGTTAGCTATCTTGAATCCATTTTATTATTAGTCCAAAATGACATCAAACAAAAAGTATCAATGAATTCCTCCTTCATAGAAACCAAAGTTAATACAACTTTTCTCTGGCTGATAATA
Organism: Graphiurus murinus; assembly: GCA_004027655.1. Classification (NCBI taxonomy): domain Eukaryota; kingdom Metazoa; phylum Chordata; class Mammalia; order Rodentia; family Gliridae; genus Graphiurus; species Graphiurus murinus. The sequence continues at coordinate 488 of PVLC010042847.1, read as the reverse complement.
TCTTTCAAACTATGAAAACAATAGTAAATTCCTAAATCAAGAGAGTTCCTCTATTCCCAATTTATAGATAAAAACATTGAGGCACCTAATAAGTAACTGAGGAAAAATTCAAAACCAGTAATGCCCAATTCTAAATCCCATGTTTTCTTTTCCCTATGCCATGCTGGACTTCAAAGATGAGCATCCAAATTATAATTGTATAAGAATGTTTGTGACAATTGATTTCAGCTTCTAAGTCAGATGTATGATAATCATACATGTAATGTTTACTCAAAAGTCAGTAGGTGCTGGGCGTGGTGGCGCACGCTTGTAATCCCAGCATTCGGGAGGCTGAGACCAGAGGATCCGGGTTCGTGGCCAGCCTCAGCTACCTAGTGAGGCACTCCGCAACTTAGTGAGACCCGGTTTCAAAATAAAGAATAAAAAATAGGGCTGGGGGTGTAGCTCAGAGGTAGAATGCCCCTGAGTTCAATCCCCAGTACCGCAAA
>PVLC010042846.1:0-12664 GCA_004027655.1 Graphiurus murinus | reverse complement strand
TGCTGAGATTGGACCAAAGAGGTAAACTGCCAGAAACGACTGTTGACACTAAGGGTAAACATAACTCAGCTGCTAGAAGAAATAGGTCAACACTTCTCACATCGAAGCTTAAAAAAGTAGAGGGCATAAGCTGTTCTGCTCATGCCTCTGAACTGAATCCCCATAAAAAAAGTGACAAACAGGACATTAAACTTCAACACCTGAAACTCATCAATGTCAACATTGCAGTGGGCAGAAGGAGCTCCAAGGTACCCACAACTCAGTACAAGATACTATTCACAGAGAAAAAATAGAAATAAGAAACTTATAGATTGAGAGAAAACTAGCAAAAGCAGCAAAGATATAAACTTAAGAAACCAGAAATCATGAGAAGGAAAAATAACAAAGAAACAATTAGCATCCACAACCTCACAATAATAGAACTCACCAACACAGAACTGCAAAGATTACCAGAAGAACAATTCAGATCTTTAAGAGTAAAAGTGATAGAGAATTTCCAAAAAGAATTCAGAGGGAGCCTGAAAGAAATAAAGGAACAAATAAACAAAGAATCTGACACCCTGAATAGGAATAAAAAAAATCCTTGAAGAAAGTGAAGGATGTGAAAGATACAATAATTGAAGTGAAGACATCAATACAAGTAATAAACAGTAGATTACACCACATAGAAAAGAGAATTTTGCTCATTGAAGATGACTGATCCAAAAATGAATGCATAGTATATAATCTAGAAAAAAAAAACATTAGACAGCATGAACTGGACATTGATGAGAACCAGACCAATTCCAAAAGAGCTAACTTAAGACTAATAGGCATAGAAGAGAGATTCAAAGTTGAAACCGGTGGGATCAATCATCTTTTCAAAGAAGTAATAGCAGAATATTTCCCAAACATAGAAAGAAAAGTTGACACACAGGTACAGGAAACATATGGAATCCCCATTAGATGAGATTAAACAAAAGGTACACCCTATCACATAGTTATCAAATTAAGTAATTTAGAGGCCAAGGAAAGAATCTTAAAGTTGACAAAAATAAAAGACCAAGTGACATTTAGAGGCAAAGCAATTAGAATTACTCCAGACCTCCCAAATCAAGTCATGAAATTCAGGAGGGCCTGGAGTAACATATCCTAAACTCTTAAAGAAAACAACTTGCAGCCAAGATTCTTCTACCCAGCAAAACTATCTCTCAAATTCAACAGGGAAATAGAAACCTTTTATGACAAACAGAAGCTGAAAGAATTTATGTCTTCCAAACCAGCACTAGGGAAAATACTCAAAAAGTTTAACTACAAAAAAGAGCTAACAAATAAATATCAGAACCAGAGAAACAACAATTTCTAGCAAGCAAACAACTAAGCAAAGAAGAACAAACACTACCTCAAACAGAAGTGAACACTCAAAATGTTAGGAGTCAAAAATCAACAATCATGCTAGATATAAATGGCTTCAACTCCCCAATAAAAAGATACAAGGTGGCAAAATGGATTAAAACCCAGAATCCATCTATATGCTGCCTTCAATAAATATACCTCAAAAGCAATGATTCTCACAAACTAAAGATGAAGGGCTGGAACAAGGTAATACATGCAATGGAACTTCAAGACAAGCAGAAGTAGCAACTATATTATCAGACAAATTAGACTTCAAGCCTAAGCATATCAGAAGAGACAAAGTAGGCCATTTCCTATTGGAAACAGGAACAATTTGCAAGAGGAAATAGCAGTAGTCAGCATTTATGCCCCAAACATAGGTACAGGCACTTTTATAAAACAAACTCTTCATGACATAAAGTCACACATAGATCTAAATACAACAATACTGGGAGACTTCTACACTCCTCTCACATCACTAGACTGATCTTCTAGACAAAAGGTCAGTAAAGAGGCCTCAAACCCAAAGAACACCAGAAACCAAATGGAACTATTAGACACATATAGAATATTTCAGCCAACTACAGCTGAATTCACATATTTCTCAGCTGGCCATGGAATCTTCTCCAAAATAAACCACATCCTGGGCCACAAAGCAAGCACTAGCAAATTCAAAAAAAGGTGACATAATCCCCTGTACCTTTTCAGACCAAAATGGAATGAAACTAGAAATCAACTCTAAGAAGACCCAGAATAACCACATAAACACAAGGAGACTGAACCCCACACTACTGAATGAGGAATGGGTCATATAAGAAGTAAGGAAGTTAAAAAATTGAAAACAGAAACACAATGTATCAAAACCTCTGGAACACCTTGAAGGCAGTATTAAGAGGAAAATTTTTAGCACTGAGTGCCCACATAAGAAGACCAGAAAATCACAAAATAATAATAATTATTATTATTATTATTATTGTTATTATTATTATTATTATTTTAGCAAAGTGTCTGGATACAAAATCAATCTTTAAAAAATCAGAAGCTTTTCTATATGCCAACCATAAATCCACCGAAAAAGAAATCCAGAAGGCAATTCCACTCACAATAGCACCCCCAAAAATAAAATACTTAGGGATAAACATAACCAAGGAGGTAAAAGACCTCTATAAGGAAAACTATAAAGTAGTTGAAGAAATAGCCTAGCCGGGCGTGGTGGTGCACGCTTTTAATCCCAGCATTCGGGAGGCTGAGACCAGAGGATCCAGGTTCCCGGCCAGCCTCACCTACCTAGTGAGGCACTCCGCAATTAGTGAGACTTGGTTTCAAAATAAAAAATTAAAAAATAGGGCTGGGGGTGTAGCTCGGAGGTAGAATGCCCCTGAGTTCAATCCCCAGTACCGCAAAATAAATAAATAAATAAAAAGTTGAAGAAAGAAATTGATGAAGACCTTAGAAGATAGAAGGATCTACCATGCTCTTGGATAGGCAGAATAAATATCATCAAAATGGCCATTCTCCCAAAACTGATCTACAGATTCAATGCAATACCCATGAAATTACCAAGGGCACTCCTCACAGACATAGAAAAATCAGTCCATAAATTCATCTGGAAAAACAAAAAGCCCAGGATAGCCAAAGTAGTTCTTAGCAATAAAAACCATGCAGGAGGTATCACAATACCTGACTTTAAACTCTACTACAAAGCCACAGTAATAAAAACAGCATGGTATTGCCACAAAAACAGACACATAGACCAAGGGAGCAGAATAGAAGACTCAGAAACAGACCCACAGGCTTGCAGTCAACTGATTTTTGACAAAGGAGCCAAAAATATTCACTGGAAAAAAGATAGCCTCTTTAACAAATGGTGTTGACAAAACTGGTTAACCATATGCAGGAAAATGGAAATAAACCCCACTTTCTCACCCTGCACAAGAGTCAACTCTAGGTGGATCAAAGACCTGGAAGTTAGGCCAGAGACCTTGCAGCTACTTGAAGAGGGCATACTCCCAACACTTCAACACATAGGCACAGGTAAAAACTTTCTCAACACAACCCCAAAAGCACAAGCAACTCAAAGGAAGATCAATACATGGGACTGTATTAAACTGAAGAGCTTCTGTGCAGCAAAGGAAACTATCAAGAACCTCAACAGAGAGCCTACAGTGTGGGAGAAGATTTTTGCCAGTTACTCTACAGATAGAGGTCTAATATCTAGGATATACAAAGAACTCAAGAAAATCACAGCTAAGAAAACAAATAACCTAAACAAAATGGGCAAAGGATCTAAATAGACACTTCACAAAAGAAGAAATACAAATGGCCAATAAATGTATGACAAAATGTTCCACATAATTGGCAATCAGAGAGAGAGATGCAAATGAAAACTACCTTGAGATTTCACCTAACTCCAATCAGAATGGCAATCACAAAAAACATGAACAACAACAAATTCTGGTGAGGGCGTGGAGAAGTGGGAACCCTAATACATTGTTAGTGGGATTGCAAACTTGTGCAACCACTTTGGAAAACAGTATAGAGGATTCTCAGACAAATGGGAATGAACCTACCATATGACCCAGCAATACCACTACTGGGTATATACCCAAAAGAATGGAAACCAAACTATCAGACCGATTCATGTGTATCTATGTTTATAGCTGTACAATTCACAATAGCCAAATTATGGAAGCAGCCAAGATGTCCATTGACAGATGAATGGATTACAAAACTATGGGATATGTACACAACGGAATTTTACTCAGCCATAAAGAAGAACAAAATCATGTTATTTGCAGGGAAATGGATGCAACTGGAAAACATTATGTTAAGTGAGATTAGCCAGTCACAAAGAGTAAGGAAGCATATGTTCTCCCTATGCAGATGCTAGGGAGAAGATGGGGCATAAGAGGGTCTCCAGATGAAAAAGGAGAGACCCTCGATAAGCAAAGAAGTTGATTTAACCAAAGGGGATGGGGTGCGGTGGGGGACATCCTAAGGCACATGATGTACTTACGTATTTATATCAAGTTCACTCACTGAACTGAACCTGAGAGGGAGGGAGGGTGAGGCAGTGGCATGGGAATTGGGGAAGGGGGTCAAATGAGAAATGTATGTACATATGTCGCTCTCAATTTGTACCCAACAAAGATGTATACTTACAATGCACGGATAATAATAATAATAATAATAATAATAATAATAATAATAATAACCTAGTAACACAGCTCAAAGCCCTTGAAAAACAGGAACAGTCTAACCACAAAGCCAATAGAAGATAGCAAATTTTTAAAATAGGAGCAGAAATTAATGAACTAGAGAATAGAAAACATTAACAAAACCAAAAGCTGGTTACTTGAAAAAATAAACAAGATAGATAAACCACTAGCCAACCTAACCAAAAGAGAGACAATATGGAAATCCAGAGGATCATCAAAGACTACTTTGAAAAACTACACTTCAACAAAATGGAAAATCTAGAACAAATCCACAAATTTCTAGGCCCATACAATATTTCTAAATTGAGTCAAGAAGATATAGAAACTTAAACTGACCAATAGCCATCAAAGAGATAAAAGCAGCAATAAAGAATTGACCACTAAACAGAAGCCCAGGACCAGATGGTTTCCCAAGTGAATTTTATAAAATCATTATAGAAGAGCTAATCTCAATACTCCTCAATATATTCCATGAAATAACAAGAAGCAGAAGTCTTCCAAATGCACTCTATGAAGCCAATATCACACTAATACCAAAGCCAAATAAAGACAGCTCAAGAAAAGAAAACTATAGTCCTATATAATTTGTGAACTTATATACAAAACTGCTAAACAAAATACTTGCAATGTGCATTCAAAAAACATATGAACAAAATTATACACCATGACCATGTTGAGTTCATTCCAGGGATGCAAGACTGGTTCAACATATGGAAAACATCCAATGTAATTTGCCACATAAATAAAACCAAAGACAGAAATCATATGATCATTTCAATAGATGCTAAAAAAGCATTTGATAAAATCCAACACCCAAGCTGAGTGTGGTGGCGCATGCTTGTAATCCCAGTATTGGGGAAGCTGAGAATGGAAGATCTGGGTTCATAGCCAGCCTCAGCTACTTAATGAGGCTCCCTGAAAGTTAGTGAGACTCTGTTTCAAAATAAAGAATAAAAAACAGGACTGGGGATGTAGATCAGAGGTAGAATGGCCCTGGGTTCAATCCTCAGTTCTGAAAAAAAAAAAAAAATCAAGGCCTATTCATGCTAAGAGCACTGCAGAGAATCAGAATATAGAATATAATGAGCATACTTCAATATCATAAGGCAATTTGCAATAGGCCCACAGCCAACATCATGTTAAATGGGGAAAAACCGAGAGTTCCCAGTAAAAACAGGAACAAGACAAGGGTGACCATTATCACCATTTCTGTTCAGTATAGTACTTGAGACTCTAGTCAGAGCAATAAGGCAAGAGAAAGAAATCAAAGGAGTACAAATAGGAAGGGAAAAATTAAAATTGTCCTTATTTGCAGATGACACGACATTATATTTAGAAGTCCCAACAAACTCAATCAAGAGGCTTATAGAACTGATTCAGTAATACAAGAGTTATAGAACAAATTCAGTAAAGTTTCTGAATACAAAATCAATCTTAAAAAATCAAGCCAGGCATGGTGGTGCACGATTGTAATCCCAGCATTTGGGAGGATGAGACTGGAGGATCCAGGTTTGCGGCCAGCCTCAGCTACCTAGTGAGGCACTCCGCAACTTAGTGAGACCCTATTTCAAAATAAAGAATAAAAAGTAGGGTTGGGGTTATAGCTCAAAGGTAGAATGCCCCTGAGTTCAATCCCCAGAACTGCAAAAAAAAAAAAAAAAAAAAATCAGATGCTTTCCTGTATGACAACTATAAATTCACAGGAAATGAAACCCAGAAAACAACTCCACTCAAGCTATTGCCCTGAAAAATAAAATATTTAGGAATAAACCTAACCAAGGAGGTAAAAAACCTCTACAAGGAGAACTATAAAACATTGAAAGAAGAAATTGAAGAAGACTTTAGAAGATGGAAAGAACCTCCATGCTCTCAGATAGGCAGAATAAATATCATCAAAATGGCCATTCTCCCAAAAGTGATCTTACAGATTCAATGTCATACCTTTTAAATTACCAAGGTCACTCTTCACAGGCATAGAAAAATCAGTCCTTAAATTCATTTGGAACAACAAAAAGCCTAGATTAGGCAAAGTTGCTCTCAGCAACAAGAACTATGCAGGAGGATCACAATACCTGACTTCAAACTACAATACAAAGCCACAGTAATAAAAGCAGCATAGTACCGGCACAAAAACAGACACGTATACAAACAGAAGACTCAGAAACAAATCTGTACACTTACAGCCAAATGATTTTTGACAAAGTAGTTAAAAACATACACTGAAAAAATGATAGCCTCTTCAACATTGTTGGCAAAACTGGTTAACCATATGCAGAAAAATGGAAATAAACCCCACTTTCTCACCCTGCACAAGAGTCAACTCAAGGTAGATCAAAGATCTGGAAGTCAGGCCAGAGACCTGACAGCTACTTGAAGAGGGCATAGGACCAACACTTCAACACATAGGCACAGGTAAAAACTTTCTCAACGAGACTCTAAAGGCACAAGCAACTCAAAGGAAGTCAATACATGGGATTGCATTAAACTGAAGAGCTTCTGTGCACCAAAGGAAACTATCAAGAACCTCAACAGAGAGTCCACAGAGTGGGAGAAAATTTTTGCCAGTTACTCCTCTGGCAAGAGGAATAATACCTAGAATATGCAGAGAACTCAAGAAACATATCACTAAGAAAACAAATAATCCAATAAAAAATGGGCAAGGGATATAAATAGACACTTCACAAAAGAAGAAATACAAATGTCCAATAAGTGTATGAGGAAATATTCAATACCATTAGCAATCAGAGAGATGCAAATGAAAACTACCCTAAGATTTCACCTAACACCAATTAAAATGGCAATCATTAAAAACACAAACAACAACAAATGCTGGCGAGGATGTGGAGAAGTGGGAACCCTAATACATTGTTTGTGGAATTGCAAATTAGTGCAACCACCTTGGAAAACAGTATGGAGGATCCTCAGACGAATGGGAATGATCCTACCATATGATCCAGCAATACCACTTCTGGGTATCTCCCCAAAAGAATGGAAACCAAACTACCAGACTAATGCATGTGTATCTATGTTTATAGCCACATGATTCACAATTGCAAACTATGGAACCAACCAAGATATTCTTCAACAGATGAATGAATTACAATACTATGAGGTATGTACACAATGGGATTTTCCTCAACCAAAAAGAAGAACAAAATCATGTAATTTGCAGGGAAATGGATGGAACTGTAAAACATTATGTTAAGTGAGATTAGTCAGTCACAAAAAGTAAAAAACATGCTTCTGTATATGCGGGAGCTAGGGAAAAAGCAGGTCATAAGAGGGACTCTAGATGAAGGAGAAGCCTTTGATGAGCAAAGAATATGTCCTAACTTAAGGTGATGGGTGGGGGGATGTACATTCACAAACATATCAAAGTCAATCACTAAATCAAATATGAGAAAGAGGGAGGGGCGAGGGAATAGGGCAGGCAGGAATTGGGGAAGGATTGAATGAAAGGTATGTGCATGTATGCCTCTATCAGCATGTACCTAACAAAGATATATGATTACAATGCACCAATAAAAAAAATTTAAAAAAAACTTATTCATAAGAACATGTCAAATTTTAGAGAGGAGGGAAAAAAACTTTTTGTAATTCACTTATGACGCCATGGGTGAAACTTAAGTTAGTGCCCAAACTTTACTTGATCCAGTTCTCCTCTTTGTCTAATCCAAACTGTCCTCCAAGTATTTTCTGTGTTACTCGGTGTTATGTAGCCCTAGTTTAATCAGTGAAAAGGGCTTAGGAATAGCATGGAGGCTTCCTGGAAGCAATAGAAATTGCCCTGGGGATGGGAGAGCTAGCCATGTCCATGTTCCAGCCTGCTCTTCCTGACAGGTATATAAATGTCAGATCCACCTATGCATTTCCCTGAAATCCAGAAAGACAGTTCTTTGCAACAAATATATTAATATATAACTCCTATTTATTCTGTTTCTTTGGTTGGGCCCTAAGTGGCACATATACAAAGGCTTAAAATGCTGTAGGTCTCAGTTTCATAAAGTTGATCTCTGCACTAGGAAAATTTTTTCTTTGCAAGTTGTAGAAGAGATTTCTTGCTTGAGCAGTTTTGATAGAGTACCCAATAACTGATCATTGATTTACAGATTGCTTATTTTTAAACCACTATTTTCATATTTTTAGGATTCTTAGCAGTATCCTGAATATTAGGAGGATATATCAAATATTTTATTTGCTCCTTAACTCCCACCCCAAATAAAATGGGAAAACTAGAAAGAGTGTTCTATTATGCAGGTCAATAGAATGAAAAGTTTCAGTAAAAGAACAGTGAAGAGTGTAAAGTATAGCCAGGCCATTTAATTCATTTGTGGTTGCAGAACATATTCATGATTTCTGGATTCTCCTACCTTTGTATTTCAATTATCAATTCCTGCTACTTATTAATTTGTAGTTTCATCAACATAATTTTTTTTTCAGTACTGGAGATGGAACGCAGGGTCATTCTACCTTCAGGCTACATCCCCAGCCCTACTTTTATTCTGTATTTTTGAAACAGGGTCTCACTAAGTTGCAGAGAACCTCACTAAGTAGCTGAGGCTGCCTGTGAACCCGGATCTGCCAGTCTCAGCCTCCAACATACTAGGATTACAAGCATGCACCACCATGCCTGGCAACACAACAATTTAAAACTGATAAAAAACTCAATGAAGGCCAGTAAACTGTTCAAACTCAGAAGATATATCTTGACAATTTTTCAGAGTCAGTATACTGTGACCCTCTACCAAATAATCATGCGCTTCTGATATCTTGGAGTAAATCAGAACTAAAGAAGTGTTCTAGTGAACTTTTCATCGCTGTGAAAAAAGCACCTGATATGAACAACACAGAGGAGAAAAGGTTGATTTTGGCTCACAGTTTCAGAGGATTCAGTCCATAGCCAGCCAGCTCTACTATTCTGGGCCAGAAGTGAAGCAGAATACCAAGGCAGAAAGTTATGGTAGAGTAAGGCTGCCCGGCTTATGGCAGCTAGGAAGCAGAGAAAGGAAGGATCCCAGAAAGGTAAACTCTGACAGAGCACATCCCCAGTGACATAATTCCTCCCAAGTCAGCCCCGGCTCCCAGTAGTCCATCCAGTCATCAATAGATTAATTCACTGATGAGTTCAGAGATGTCATGATTCAATCCCTTCCCAAAATCCTCACCTCTGAACACATGAGACTTTGGAGAATATTTCACATCCAAACCATAACAGTGAGAAAAAAATATGAAAAATAATGAACAGAAATATATTTCCTTTTTTCCTTATAAGCCATGTAGCTAAGTAGGTAAAGTTAAAAGATGCAGGTAATTCAATAAGAATAAAGTCCATATTCCTTTCCACATATTAAAGATGCACAATAATTTTAAAGTTATATTTATATTTTGAGTTTTATTTTTAATTAGTAGAATTTTCCCCTAAGTATGGCAAAGGTTCATTTCCAAACAAAGACTTAGAAAATAAAGATTCATCTAATCAATTCTTACAGATGCCTTAATATCCAGGAATATTTATGGTGAAATATTGTGCTATCATTGTCCTATCAATTGCTCTTTAATATATGCACAAGTAGTGATCAGATTCTTCATTAGGTGTAGGCTATCATAATGAGAAATCACATCCTATAATCTTTGCACAATTTTATAATGCCAGAAATATAGCAAATCTTCCCAAAAGACTTCTAAAATTATAATGCAATCTGCTATGAAAACTTCCTAATCCTAATGTTACTTTCAAGCATAGTTTTTTTGCTGCCAGCTGAGTTGCTGATTTTTCAGCTTTCTCTTATAAAATATTTCTTTCTTCCTATTTCTGATCCTCTACCTTGCTGGGCTGCCTCATGCCTGGCAGGATTCTTTAGTCCCAACTAATTGGCAAAAATCCTCCTGGGAAGACGGATTTCTAGCATTTTAACATCTCAAACTATGTCTGTGATCTCGCCTATACAAGGGCTGTTGGACATAAGCAACTCAGTGTTCTGTTTGTCAAATGGCATAATTAATATGGAACTAGATTTTATTGTTATATTTTTCTTAGAGCCCCCCTGGTGCTCACATATTAGCATCTGAGTGAATTTCATTATTTTTCTGAGTTTATTATTATCTTCAGAACACTTAATCTTTTTTATACATTCGAACTAAAATACCATTCCTTTATTTCCAAATTGTTCTCACAGAGATTATGTACTCTCAAAGTCACATTAAATCCTACAGCAATGGATAAAGTTTGTTTTTCCTAATAAATTCAATTTGCTTATGCAGATTTGTGAGATATACTTTTTCCTTTTTTCTTTTTATTATTTTCCTGAACTTGGTAATACCTCTTTAAAAATAAATTATCCTTAGGAAAAATAAAACATGTGAGTCAGGAGTGGTGGTGCATGGCTGTATTTCTAAGACTTGGGAGGCTGAGACAGGAGGGATGAAGACTCAAGGGTAGTGAATAGTAACTTAGCAAGACCCTGGTTCAAAATCAAAAATAAAAATAAAAAAGAATGGGACTGTAGCTCAGTGGTAAAGCCTCCCAGGTTCAATCTAATGTACCACGAAAAAAAAAAAAAAAAAAAAAAAAAAAGAGAGAGAGAGTGTGTGTCAAAATAATTGCACTCATAAATATAAGTATGAACAGTCCCTTCTATAAACTCTCCATATCATTAGTTGGCATGTAAATCATGCAAAACAGCTCCAGTTTTGAGGTGTCAAGAGATTGTCATATATAAAATATGATTATAAGGTGACAATATTCTTTGGTCACACATCTGTCTGGACTGGAACCAAGACTTACTGAGGGGCTTAATCTTATGCTCTCATTTGTTTTTGTTGTTGTTAATGTTCTCTCAGTTTGTATTTATGGTCTTCTTTTGCCTTTAGTTTTCTAATTTTTTTGGAAACGAATTTTATATTCTTCTTATAAAGTTTTCAAATGCCATTCTACGTAATTACAAGACTGTATCTGATATAAATACAACCTATGGCTCACCCAATTATTTCAAGCTTTCAGTTGGTCAGTGCTGTCAGATTTAGGGAGGTGTCCAAAATATTTTGTGTTCAGAAATAAAACAAATGTGTATTGCATAAAACTTATTTACAGATTATTAAAACTCCATGAATAAGATCATTGAAAACAGTAAACTACTTATTTTATAAGAAACAAATTGTAATTTATTAAGAAAATTAATAAATTAACAAACTTAATAAATTTTATTCTCAAAACCTTCCCAATTTGTTAAGGAATCATCACAGAATCTCATTCTCTAAAAATCTTATTTATCTGTGAAAATTAGTGAGGATTTATAGAACAAAATTGATTTTAAAGTAAGTTGCCATTAATTTATAATAACCTAACTGTTCAAATCTCCTAAACCATATAGAAAAATAATAAACTCTGAATTTTAGAGAGTCCCCAAAGAAGATTTTGGTTTTTTCTGTCTTAATTCATAAGATATCCTTAAATTTAACTATGGAGAAAAATATAATACCCTAAATCTATAAGATAAATAAGATTTCAAGATCATTTCCAACATTATATACATTTATGTCTAAAATTATGTGAATGCAAATGTACATATTTGACTAAATTAATAACATTATTATATTCCTACATAATATGCCTTTCATGTCTATTTTCCAAAGATTCATTGAGTTCACGCCATAGTTTTATGACATCACTATCCCTAGAATTACTTATCTGTACTATACAAGTAAGGATTATGAGAAAGAAAAGAAATATCTACTGTGGAAATAAAGCAATTTGCAGCTAGAAGATCCTATTGTTTGTTGTAATTTAGATATATCTAGAAGAGGCTGATAAATATTGGATATTGCCTAAATGTGATTTTATTCAAAGTAATCTATCATGAAAAATGAAGAGATCATTTCATGATATGATTTTACTGGTGTGACTGTGAAACAAACATTATAAATCATTTACCCTGGGCTTAGGTCATTAAAAAGAAGAACAAAATCATTGAACTCTTGTTGCTTGAGATAAAGCTGCTTGAAATTAAGGGAGAGCTAGTTCTTTCATTCTTGTCACTTTCAGAGAACAATGCTATCTGAACAAAAAGAAAAAA
>PVLC010042845.1:0-12781 GCA_004027655.1 Graphiurus murinus | reverse complement strand
AAAAAAGCCGGGCATGGTGGCGCACGCTTGTAATCCCAGCATTCGGGAGGCTGAGACCGGAGGATCCGCGTTCGCGGCCAGCCTCAGCTACCTAGTGAGGCACTCCGCAACTTAGTGAGACCCGGTTTCAAAATAAAGAATAAACAATAGGGCTGGGGGTGTAGCTCGGAGGTAGAATGCCCCTGAGTTCAATCCCCAGTACCGCAAAAAAACCAAAAAAACCCTGAGAGGAAAATTACCAGCTAGTACATTCTCAGAGATGTTTTCTTCTGCTACCTTTGATGATTTTCCTTTTTGAAAGCATTTTATGACTGCAAGATGACTGTGGGAAGGGACAATTTGCATTCTGGGAATTTTTCTGTGTGCTTGTATGTGTGGTACTAAGGATTGAACCCAGGTGCAGTCTACCTCTGAGCTCACCCCCAGCCGTATTTTATTTTTGAAACAGGGTCTCACTAGGTTGATGAGTGTTTCACTACTTGCTGAGTGTAGTCTTGAACCTGTGATCCTCCTTTTCAGCCTCCCAAGTACTGGGTTTACAAGCTTGTGCCACTATGCCCGTCTTGGGAATTTTTTTTGTACTAGGGATTAAACCCGGAGTTCCGAGCTCCACCCTCAGCCCTATTTTATTTTTTATTTGGAAACAGGGTCTCCATTAGGTTGCTGAGGCTGGCCTTGAACCTGAAATCCTCCTGTCTCAGCCTCACAAGTACTGGGATTATAGGCGTGTGCCACCGTGCCTGGCTTCGGCCTGGGGATTTTTTTTTTTTTTTTTTTTTTTTTTTGCGGTACTGGGGATTGAACTCAGGGGCGTTCTACCTCCGAGCTATACCCCCAGCCCCATTTTTTATTCTTTATTTTGAAACCGAGTCTCACTAAGTTGCGGAGTGCCTCACTAGGTAGCTGAGGCTGGCCGCGAACCCGGATTCTCCGGTCTCAGCCTCCCGAATGCTGGGATTACAAGCGTGCGCCACCACGCCCGGCTGGCCTGGGGATTTTTAAAAAAAGAGTTATGACAGGCAACTAAAATGCATGGCGTCTGTATTTAAAGAGGTTTTATTTACATCAGAATGCTATTTGCTTTATAATTTTATTTTTATTTTTATTTTTTTTGCTGTACTGGGGATTGAACTCAGGGGCATTCTACTTCCGAGGTTCCCCCCCCAGCCCTGTTTTTTATTCTTTATTTTTGAAACAGGGTCTCACTAAGCAGCTGAGGCTGGCTGCGAACCCGGATCCTCCGGTCTCAGCCTCCCAAATGCTGGGATTACAAGCGTGCGCCACCACGTCCGGCGCTTTATAATTTTTGTGTTCTTCATTATTTAAAAATGTCTTCAGCCTTTAGCGTTGCATTGAAGAAGTATAGCATGTCAAATTCCAGATGCATGTAGCCTACACTATTTAACTTTTTTTTCTGGTAACTTTTAAGAGTATAGAATAAACAAAACACCTATTTTTAAAGTTGATAAATGCATTGTTGAATCAAATACATTTTCCCTTGTCTCCCATTTTTTTCAACTTTAAAAGGCTCTTTTGGGCAGTTTTAAATAAATCCCTACCCTATTCTGCTACTTATTTATGGAAGAATGTGGAAAATTATTTATGAAACAATTACGCGAGGCTCACATTTCATAGGCTCCCAAACTCTGAAACACAGGTATATAGGAAATATACCATTACCAGGTTCTATTCACTGCAATGCGTGAAGCCAGTCTCAAAATGTAACCTCGTCCTCCTCACCCCCCCCCCACTAATAAAATCAGTTTAGCTTTCTACCTTAATGCTTGTTTATTAAAAAATTAAGGGGCTCAATAGTTGTTCTAGGGTAACCCTTCTCCCCCCTCCTCTTGCCCGCACCACTGTTCGAGGGAGGCAAGCCTATTTTCATTTTATTTCAAGGATTTTTTTTGTGTTTTTTTTTTCCAAGGGAAGGCAGGGGACGGCGGGGGTTGCTAAATTTATCTCCTTCCCCAGCCACGGGGACGAAGAAAACACATTTACTGCGGGCGGGGGTCTGAGGGCCTGCAAGCCACTCGAGCCGGCGCCTCGGCCAGCAGCGGCGCGGAGAGGCGGTAGGTCTCCGGGGAGGCCCCCGGGGGGCGGCCGCGGCCCGCAGGCATGGTGGGGGCAGCCCGGGCCGCCCGCCTCCCCGCAGGGTCGGCCGACCGCGGCCCCGCGCGGGCTTTAGGGCCGAGGTAGCGGCAGCGGCGCGTGTGTGGCGGCAGCGGGCGGGAGCGCGGAGGAGGTGGAAAGAAGGGGGGCGCTGTCACGGAGATTCAGGCCGCCGGAGACCCCGCCGCAACGAGGCCACTAGGCTCCCCGCTCGCGGGGCGTGAGCGGCGCCGACCCGGGGCGCCAGGGGGACCCACCGGGCGGAGGAGGGGGCCCATCTACCCTTCCGCATTTTCCTGGGTCTCTCTCCCGGGCGGTGACGTGACGTGCTGACGGCGGGCCCGTGCCGGGGAGCTGGGCCGCTTTTTGTCAGCTCCGAGCTCGGCCCCTCCTCCCTCCCTCCGCCCGCCCCACCAGCCGGAGCCCGGCCCAGTGCTCCAGAGAAAGGCCGGCCTGCAGCACCCGCCACCGTCGCCGACCGCCCGCACGCCCGTCCGGTGAGTCCCGGGCGCCGCGGCGGCCGTGGGGCCTAGTGCGCGCGCGGCGGCCTGGTCCCGGCCTGGTCGGCGGCCCGCAAGGCGCCCTCCCGCGCTAGGCCGGGCGGCGTGGCGCGCGGCGCCGAGCAGGCCCTGAGGAGGCCGCAGTTAGGCCCGGGGAGGAGCCCGGCTGCCCCGAGCGGCGGCGGAGACGCGCTCCGTAAGCGGGCGGGGGTTGAGGGAGGGTTGCCCGGCGGTCCAGGAGGCGGCTGAGGGGGCTCGGGTGGGCGCCGCGGCCGACCCGTGGGACCGCGCGGGGGCGAGGCCTGGCGAGGAGGCGAAGGCTGCAGGCGTGAGGTGAAGGCCGCAGGCCGGCCGGGCCGATTTTCGCTATGTAAATATCGGCGAGGGGGGGAGGAGGGACGGGGGACAAGATGGCGTCGGCTCAGCGCCTGCTGCAGGAGACGACTGAGGGGATTGCCGGGAGGGGGAGCCGCCATCTTGAAGGCGGCGTCTGAAGAGAAAATTCCGCTACAGCCCGTGAGGGGGGGTGGGAGAGCGGGTCGCGGCGGCCGCGGCGTCGGTGACGGGCACCGGAGGCCCAGCGCGGCGGCGTGTGCGCGCGGAGGGGCGTGCTCGCTCTCTACGGCGGCCAGGGCCCTCGCCGCCATGATGAGCGCTCGGGCTCCTGGCGCTCAGCGGCAGCGCCACCTTCCTGCCCTGCCTCCCGCAGCCCTGTGACGGGCTCCAGTTTCCGCTGCATTTCAGCTGAGCCGCCACGGGCGGCCATGGCCGCCGCCTGGGCGCGGGAGCCCTCTCGCCTCCGAGCGCCCCCGGCCCCGAGTCTTTTTCCCTAGCTCTGGTATCCGCCTCAGGGCGGTCGGGGCGGGTGTCCGCCTTGGGATCCCAGGAAATTCTTATCTTAGCCAAAGAAAGTCAAGTATGCCTGATAGGGTGACCTCGATGCAGTTGTTCCCCGCCTATCATTACCTCCTCACGTATCTGAATAAATAAAAGTGGATGGGAAAGTTCTCACCACTCTTTTGACCAATAGGGGGAAAATGCACAACACGAAAGCGGAAGAATAAAAATTTGGAGTCCTTTGTATTCATTTCTGTGGAAACAACTTTCTGCCCTTTTCTTATTCCTCGAAAAAACGGTCACTCCAAACAGCACTAATACCTTAAATGCAGCTTTTCAAGAAAGCTTTTAAAATTTTTCTTATTGAAGGACACCATAATGCGGTACAGGTGCTTATTGTACATTGACCTGTCGTGGTACTTAGGTTCTTTGTCAACTTTTTCTGTTTGATTGCTCACTGTGCAACTTTGCTGGTAAACTCGGAACCCAGTGTTAACGATGCGCTGCGATAGGAAAGATTGCGAAGTTTCTTGTATACAGTGGCTGCAAGAAGTTCGTAGTTCCCAAGTAGAGACAAACTGCAATGTTCTAAGGGCTGCGGGAAAGGCTCGTCCAGTTACTGGGGTTTCAGAGATGCTCCATTTGGAGCATCTGGAGCATCGGGAAATGGTGTCTGAGGAAGGTGGCATTCTGAGGTTATAAAGGTAGGACTTTGTTAGGTAGTGGTGGGGGTGGGGAAAGGGCATTTCAAGGGTGAAAATTCTTGAGAAAACAGCAAGATTTACAGTTTGACTGAAGTGGATGGTATAGGTAGAGTTGTAGGAATTCATGCTAGAAAAGGTAGATTGCGGAAGCACTTGCTTGCCAGGTGGAAGGGCTTGTGCTCCGTGAGGGAGGCAGCAGGGGAGCCCTCTACTAGCTGAGTGATGACACACCCGACCTGTGCTTTATAGCCACTTAGCAGTTCCGTTGGCCTAGGACATGTTTCAAAGTTGATAAATTACGAGTGTTAAATTGGTCAGTGTTAGCCGGGCGTGGTGGCGCACGCTTGTAATCCCAGCATTCGGGAGGCTGAGACTGGAGGATCCGGGTTCGCGGCCAGCCTCAGCTACCTAGTGAGGCACTCCGCAACTTAGTGAGACCCAGTTTCAAAATAAAGAATAAAAAAAAAAAATAGGGCTGGGGGTATAGCTCGGAGGTAGAATGCCCCTGAGTTCAATCCCCAGTACCGCAAAAAAAAAAAAAAAAAAAAAAAAATTGGTCAGTGTTTTCACTACCGGGAGGATTACAAGAATGTTCAGTAATTGAGCAGATTTTGTGTGTGTGTGTGTGTGTGTGTGTGTGTGTGAGAGAGAGAGAGAGAGAGAGAGAGAGAGAGAGAGAGGGAGAGGGGATCGGAGTGGGGATCGAACCCAGGCGATACATCTTCGGCCCTTTATATTTTATTTATTTTTGTGGTGCAGGGGACTGATCCCGGAGGCATTCTACCTCCCAGCTACACTCCAGGCTTTTTTTTTTGGAACGGAGTCTCTCTAGGTAGTGGAGAGTCTCAGTATGATGCTGAGAGTGTCCTCGAATCTGCCATCTTCCTGTCTCAGACTCCGAAGTATTGGGGTTACAGGCGAGTGCCACCACGGTCGGCTTTTGCTTTATTTATTTATTTTATACTTTTATCGGTGCATTATAGTCTCACATCATAATGTAGTTTATAGTTTTTTTTTTTTTTTTTTTTTTTTTGGTACTGGGGATTGAACTCAGGGGCGTTCTACCTTCTGGCTATACCCCCAGCCCTATTTTCTATTCCTTATTTTGAAACTAGGTCTAAGTTGCGGATTGCCTCAGTAGGTAGCTGAGGCTGGCCGCCAACCTGGATCCTCCTTTTCAGCCTCTCAAATGCTGGGATTACAAGCGTGCGCCACCACGCCCGGCTTACTTATTTTATTTTTGAGACAGGGTCTTGTTAAGTTGTCCACACTGGCCTCCAACTTGCCATCCTCCTCCTTCAGCTTCCCAAGTAGCTGGGATTACAGGGAGAAGCCACTTCGCCCAGCAGATTTTGCTACTTTTGGAATGATCGATCCATCTCTTTTAGGCAGATGCTTTTTTTTTTTTTTTTCCCTATCCTAACTTCTTACCCCAAATAACCTTTTGCTCAGTGTTATTATATTTTCTAGAGTAAACAAAAAGGATTTTCTATCATTTCATTTACCGTGGTTGGAAACTACAGGACTACTGCTGTGAGTTACTTGAGGAAAATGAGAAATGAACCTGCGAGTGTTTCTTTGGTAATTTAAGAAGTCAATTTTGAGCCGGGTGTGGTGGCGAACGCTTGTAATCCCAGCATTTGGGAGGCTGAAACTGGAGGATCCGGGTTGGCGGCCAGCCTCAGCTACCTAGTGAGGCACTCCGCAATTTAGTGAGACCCTGTTTCAAAATAAAGAATAAAAAATAGGGCTGGGGGTATAGCTCGGAGGTAGAATGCCCCTGAGTTCAATCCCCAGTACCGCAAAAAAAAAAAAAAAAGTCAATTTTGAAAAGTAGGTTGGAAGAGTGATTATTAAGAAGACAGCAGCCTTCAGATGCCCTTTTGCAGTCCATATTCTTCCCTCTGGTGAAGGTAACCACCTTCTTGTTTGAGAAGGTAACTAAGGCTGTTTGCTAAGCCAAGCCTTCCTGCTTGTGTTTTGATTAATATTTGACTAATCTAGATGCACATGTGGGGAATATTTACTAGAATTTTGTGATATAGACCTATAGGCAGCATAGATATTCACTTTCAGTTTTTCTTTTTTTTTTAGATTGCAACAGGTGAGATTAGTAATGCTCTGTGAGAGAGGTGGACGGATGTGGAGTCTCCTGTTTGTCAAAGGCCATGGTTTAGAAAAGTCTGAGAAACAGTGCATGGCATGAGGCCAACTAGAAGCTAGTTGCTAAGGCTGGCTATGGTTGTTGAGATAGTAAGGGTAAATATAAACTTAGAAAACCAGTTGCTTTTATGTCTTAACTGGGGAAGACATAGAAGAGCTGTGAAGAAGCTCTTTATTTCTTTTCTTTTTTTTTGCGGTACTGGGGATTGAACTCGGGCATTCTACCTCCGAGCTACAGCCCCAGCCCTATTTTTTTTTTTTTTTATTCTTTATTTTGAAACAGGGTCTCACTAAGTTGCCGAGTGCCTCACTAAGCAACTGAGGCTGGCCTCGAACCCAGATCTTCCCGTCTCAGCCTCCCAAATGCTGGAATTACAAGCGTGTGCCACCACACCAGGAAATAAATGGTTTTTTTAGAGAAGAGCTTCTTAGCCGGGCGTGGTGGCTCACACTTGTAATTCCAGCATTTGGGAGGCTGAGACGGGAGGATCTGGGTTCGAGGCCAGCCTCAGCTGCTTAGTGAGGCACTCCGCAACTTAGTGAGACCCTGTTTCAAAATAAAGAATAAAAAAAAATAGAGCTGGGGGTGTAGCTCGGAGGTAGAATGTCCCTGAGTTCAATCATCAGTATTGCAAAAACAAAACAAAACAAACAAAAAAAACCTTTATTTTTTGCGGTACTGGGGATTGAACTCAGGGGCATTCTACCTCCGAGCTATAACCCCAGCCCTATTTTTTATTCTTTATTTTGAAACCGAGTCTCACTAAGTTGCAGAGTGCCTCACTAGATAGCTGAGGCTGGCCGCGAACCCAGATCTTCCGATCTCAGCCTCCCGAATGCTGGGATTACAAGCATGCGCCACCATGCCCGGCAGAACTAGTACTTTACAAAGCTAAAAAGTACAGCAACAGATCCAAGTTGTATTATTATTATTATTATTATTATTATTATTATTATTATTATTATTATTATTTTGCCGTACTGGGGATTGAACTCGGGCATTCTACCTCCGAGCTATACCCCCAGCCCTATTTTTTATTCTTTATTTTGAAACCAGATCTCACTAAGTTGCGGAGTGCCTCACTAGGTTGCTGAGGCTGGCCTCGAACCCTGATCCTCTGGTCTCAGCCTCCCGAATGCTGGGATTACAAGCGTGCGCCACCACACCCAGCTCCAAGTTGTATTATTAAGACAGGTGAGTGTGTAGTTTTGTTTCGACCAGAAATTATTAGATACAAGCCGGGCGTGGTGGCGCATGCTTGTAATCCCAGCATTCTGGAGGCTGAAACCCGAGGATCCGGGTTTGAGGCCAACCTCAGGTACCTAGTGAGGCCCTCTGCAACTTAGTGAGACTTGGTTTCAAAATAAAGAATAAAAAATAGGGCTGGGGTTATAGCTCGGAGGTAGAATGCCCCTGAGTTCAATCCCCAGTACCGCAAAACAAAAAAAAAAAAACAAAAAAAAACCAAAAAGAAATTATTAGATACAGAATTCTCTTTATCTGAAAGGCCCGACCTTGGTAATTTGAAAAATGACCGGTGGAAAACCTTATTAACTAACAACCATCCTGGGTAAATGAGATGTTAGTTTTTAATTTATGTGTGTTTTTTCAGCCAGATGCAGTTTACTTTTTCAGAAAACATGCTCATGCACGCTTTAAAAACTTTTCCACATTGTTTTTTGTAAATGCTTACTCTTCTACCCCATATATGCTTGTGTTGTCCTTGATTATCTTGTATTATTTTTGGGGTTTTTTTTTTTTTTTTTTTGTGGTACTGGGGATTGAACTGAGGGGCATTCTACCTCCAAGCTATACTCCCAGTCCTATTTTTAATTCTTTATTTTGAAACAGGGTCTCACTAAGTAGCTGAGGCTGGCCGTGAACCCGGAGGCCTCCCAAATGCTGTGATTACAAGCCTGTGCCACCACACCCAGCTAATTTGTGTTCTTGTACACTGGCAATCCAAAACTTTTTTTTTTTTTTTGCGGTACTGGGGATTGAACTCAGGGGCATTCTACTTCCGAGCTATACCCCCAGCCCTATTTTTTATTCTTTATTTTGAAACCGAGTCACACTAAGTTGCAGAGTACCTCACTAGGTAGCTGAGGCTGGCTGCAAACCCGGATCCTCAGGTCTCAGCCTCCCGAATGCTGGGATTACAAGCATGCGCCACCATGCCTGGCTCCAAAACTTTTTTTTTACTCTTTTATACTCTTATCAGCCCTTGATCTTCCTTCACCCTCGGCAAACATTACCTAATCTTTTGCTTACCTGAGAAGGTCCAGTGGCTATCAGATGAAAACCCTGGAGTTGCCCTCCCTTTATCTCTCCCCAGACTTTCCTCCTTTTCTGTTGACTCCTGCCCCTCCACTCTGCCTGTACCTTGGCCTGCCCCCCTTGGGACCTTCTCTTCTTGCATCATAATCCCTGAACTCTGCTGGAGCCTTTCCCTCTCCTTCCTTAGAAAAATCTTAGAGCAACCTCACCTGTCTCCTCTTTCCTTTTCCTAGTACTTTTTCTCAAATCCGGAGTTCCCCAAATTGGGAAACTTGCATAGCATGTTGACAAATGTGTTTATATAAAAGTGTTCTGGCCGGGCGTGGTGGCGCACGCTTGTAATCCCAGCATTCGGGAGGCTGAGACCGGAGGATCTGGGTTCGCGGCCAGCCTCAGCTACCTAGTGAGGCAACTTAGTGAGACCCGGTTTCAAAATAAAGAATAAAAAAAATAGGGCTGGGAGTGTAGCTCGGAGGTAGAATGCCCCTGAGTTCAATCCCCAGTACCGCAAAAAAAAAAAAAAAAAAAGTGTTCTGTTTCACAGACTCTGAACCTTCTCTCTTATGGTGGGATTTTCCTCGGGGTCATTGTCTTTTTTTTCCTCTGGATTCTCCTGCCCCCATGTTCCTGTCCTTTCACCACACCACCCTCTAGTTTCTCCTCTGGCATTTGAAGTTGCCTTTTGACCTTGGCCACCCAGGTGTCTAAAGGGTCTCAACAGGGCTGAAGCCAGATTTATCTAGTAAATAGTAGATGCCCAGTGCTATTTGTAGAAAATCTTTTCCTCCACACAGCCCCTAAAACACCTCCTGCTTCTTGTTTTTTTTTTTTATGACACCCGCCATTTTTCCAGACTCACTCTGATTTCTGTCCTATAGAGCAATGTGGGCATCTTTAATTTAGTATTTAATTTACTGTGTTTTACTTGTGTGTTCATACTTTTGTCTTTTCTAAGCTGAGTATAGAGACAGTTTATCCTTTATATTTGTCCACAAGCAATGCCTGGCATATGATTATTATCTCCCAAAACAATTATCTTGATTACTGGGTGTAGATTTTTTTCTTTTTGTGGTACCAGGGGTTGAACCCAGGGGTATTCTACCTCTGAGCTACACCCCTAGCCCTTTTTTATGTTTCTGGCAGTAGGGCCTGCATAAGTTGCTGAGACTGTCCTTGAACCTGTGATACTCTAGTCTCAGCTTCCTAAATACTGAGATTACAGGCATATGCCACCATACCCTGGCCAGAAAATTTTATGTAGTTGAATAGTTTCCAGCTATCCAAAATCAATTATCTAGTGGATGGGTTCTTTGACCAAGGAGTATTCACATTCAGGTACCTATCTTGTTAGAGCACCAGGTGAAAGCCAGGCCCAAGCTAGGCCCTGAGTAACCCTATCCTCACCTTTTATCTGATCGGAATATGGCCAGCCTATGCTTATTCCTGCTAAATTGTTTTCCCAATTTTTTTCTTAATAAAATTTAGGTATCTCATAACTGTCTTTTACTCAAAGTGAAGTACATTTTAAGGAAACTGTGTGGCCTTAAAGTATACAGCCATTCAGTTTTTTTTTTTTTTTGCGGTACTGGGGATTGAACTCAGTGGCATTCTACCTCCGAGCTACACCCCCAGCCCTGTTTTTTATTCTTTATTTTGAAACAGGGTCTCACTAAGTTTCGGAGTGCCTCACTAGGTAGCTGAGGCTGGCCGCGAACCCGGATCCTCCAGCCTCTCGAATGCTGGGATTACAAGCGTGCGCCACCAAGCCCGGCAGCCATTCAGTTTTTTAAAGTTACATTTTAAGTTGGATGTGGTGGCACACATTTGTAATCCCCGTACTTGGGAGGCTGAGATAGGGAGATCACAGGTTTGAGGCCAGCCTCAGCCTACTTAGTGAAGTTCTCCTCAACTTAGTGAGATCCTGTTTCAAAATAAAGAATAAAAAAATAGGGCTGGGGGTGTAGCTTGGAGGTAGAATGCCCCTGAATTCAATCCATAGTATGGCAAAAAAAAAAGTAAAAAAGTTTTAAATGGTACTAACTATAGCTTGGCATGGTGTAATCCCAGTACTTGGGAGGCTGAGACAGGAGGATCACGGGTTTGAGGCCAGCCTCAACAGTGTAGTGAGATCCTGTTTCAAAGAAACAGGGCTGGGAGTGTAGCTTGAAGGTAGCCCCTGGGTTCAATCCCCTGTATCAAAAAGAGAAGGGGGAGGCTGGAATGTAATTTAGAGGCAGAACCCCCTAGGTTCAGTACCACACAAACACACAAAGTTGTTTTTTTTTTTTTGCGGTACTGGGGATTGAACTCGGGCATTCTGCCTCCGAGCTATACCCCCAGCCCTGTTTTTTATTCTTTATTTTATTTTATTTTATTTTTTTGTGGTACTGGGGATTGAACTCAGGGGCATTCTACCTCTGAGCTACACCCCCAGCCCTATTTTTTTATTCTTTATTTTGAAACCGGGTCTCACTAAGTTGCGGAATGCCTCACTAAGTAGCTGAGGCTGGCCGCGAACCCGGATCCTCCGGTCTCGGCCTCCCGAATGCTGGGATTACAAGCATGCGCCACCACGCCCGGCTTATTCTTTATTTTGAAACAGGGTCTCCCTAAGTTGCGGAGGGCCTCATGAGGTAGCTGAGGCTAGCTTCGAACCTGGATCCTCCGGTCTCAGCCTCCCAAATGTTGGGATTACAAGCGTGCGCTACCACACCTGGCTACACACAAAGTTTTAACTTGTGAACTATTTCAAAATTAACAAAAAGCAAATATCTCCAGTTTTAACAAATCTTAGTTTTTTTTTTTTTGGCAGTACTGGGGGTTGAACTCAGGGGCATTCTACCTCCAAGCTATACCCCCAGCCCTATTTTTTATTCTTTATTTTGAAACAGGGTCTCACTAAGTTGGGGAGGGCCTCACTAAGTAGTTGAGGCTGGCCGTGAACTGGGATCCTCCCGTCTCAGCCTCCCGAATGCTGGGATCACAAGTGTGGGCCACCACGCCCGGCTCAAATCTTAGTATTTTGTGGTATATTTGTTTCATATCATTTTTTGCTTGTTTTTTTTTTTTTTTTTTTGGTTTTTTTTTTGCGGTACTGGGGGTTGAACTCAGGGGCGTTCTACCTTCGAGCTACACCCCCAGCCCTATTTTTTACTCTTTATTTCGAAACCGGGTCTCACTAAGTTGCGGAGTGCCTCACTAGGTAGCTGAGGCTGGCCGCGAACCCGGATCCTCCGGTCTCAGCCTCCCGACTGCTGGGATTACAAGCGTGCGCCACCACGCCCGGCCCATTTTTTGCTTGTTTAATGAAATAAAATCTCCCACATTCAGTTGGAGGGTGCTGTCTCCCCCACCCCATTCCTGTCTTTTCTTTGCCAGGATTCCACTGTCCTAATATGTATGATGGGAAACAAATATTGCTTTGGGTGTTTTAACTTGATGTTAGCAGTGTCATACTGTGTACAACATTTTACATATTATTTTCACTGAACAGTGTGTTTTTGAGATTTATATGTGTATCTAATTCATTAGTTCTCAAAGTACTTTAGGGATTCCTATGGATCTCTAACATTTTTGCAAGAGGTCCATTAGGTCAAAACTATTTTCAGGAGAGTAGTAGTTGCTTTTTTACCCACATTCTCTGGTACATCACACAAGTGCTGTACAGAAGCTATGTGACACGTGATGCTATAATATAGTGAATGCAGAAACAGTTATGGAGATCCATCTGTCTCTTATTAAGCCAGACATTAAAGAGATTTGCAAAAATATTAAACAGTGCCACTCTTGTCACTAATGTTTTTGTTTTGAAAAATGTTTTTTTTTTTTTTTTTGCGGTACTGGGAATTGAACTCAGGGGCATTCTACCTCCTAGCTATACCCCCAGCCCTATTTTTTTATTCTTTATTTTGAAACCGGGTCTCACTAAGTTGCAGAGTGCCTCACTAGGTAGTTGAGGCTGGCCACGAACCTGGATCCTCCGGTCTCAGCCTCCCGAATGCTGGGATTACAAGCGTGCGCCACCACGCCCGGCTGAAAAATGTTTTAAAGTAAATGTTTTATATGTTTGCATACTGTAGCCTACTTTTATGAACTAATGTTGTTAAAAGGCTCTGTTTAACTAATATAAATATGGATATGAACCACATTAAAAACTTCTATGATCCAGCCGGGCGTGGTGGCGCACG
>PVLC010042844.1:0-12764 GCA_004027655.1 Graphiurus murinus | reverse complement strand
CTGGCCTTGAACCTGTAATCCTCCTGCTCAGCCTCTTTTTTTTTTTTTTTTTTTTTTTTTTTGTGGTACTAGGGATTGAACTCAGGGGCATTCTACCTCCGAGCTATACCCCCAGCCCTATTTTTTATTCTTTATTTTTTGAAACCGGGTCTCACTAAGTTGCGGAGTGCCTCACTAGGTAGCTGAGGCTGGCTGAGAACCCAGATCCTCCAGTCTCAGCCTCCCGAATGCTGGGATTACAAGTGTGAGCCACCATGCCTGGCTCCTGCTCAGCCTCTTAATACACCATAATCGTTCCCTTTCCTTGGCTGCAATTGCATTTATCAGGATTTCTGTTTGTGAACCAGGGGTGGTGGCACACACTTGTAATCCTAGCATTTGGGAGGCTGAGACTGGAGGATCCAGGTTCGAGGCCAGCCTCAGCTACCTAGTGAGGCACTCCACAACTTAGTGAGACCCTGTTTCAAAATAAAGAATAAAAAATAGGGCTGGGGGTGTAGCTCAGAGGTAGAATGCCCGAGTTCAATCCCCAGTACCGCAAAAAAAAAAAAAAAAAAACAAACAACAAACAAACAAACAAACAAAAAAACAGTACTAACTAGTCAGGCATGGTGGCACACGCCTGTAATTCTAGTACCTGGGAGACTGAGACAGGAGGATCACAGGTTTGCAGCCAGCCGCAACAACTTACAGTGATGCCCTCCACAATTTAGTGAGACTCTGTTTCAAAATAAAAAATAGGACTGGGGGTGTAGCTCAGAATGCCCTTGGGTTCAATCTCCAGCACTACAAAGTAAATAAATAAATAAAATACATATAAGACCAGGCATAGTGGTGCAGGCCTATAATCAAATTTCTGGGGAGGCTGGGTATGGTGGGGCACACTTGTAATCCCAGCATTTGGGAGGCTGAGACTGGAGGATCCGGGTTCACGGCCAGCCTCAGCTACCTAGTGAGGCCCTCCGCAACTTAGTGAGACTCGGTTTCAAAATAAAGAATAAAAAATAGGGCTGGGGGTATAGCTCGGAGGTAGAATGCCCCTGAGTTCAATCCCCAGTACCGCAAAAAAAAAAAAGAAAAAAGAAAAAAAATAGGCTGGGGGTGTAGCTTGGAGATAGAATGCCACTGGGTTCAATCCTCAGCCCCCCCCACACACAAATTAACAAAACAAAAACGCTGGAGAAATAAACTCAGAGGTAGCTGGGCATGGTGGTGCACGCTTGTAATTCCAGTAACTTGGGAGGCTGAGACCGAAGGATCACAGGTTTGAGGACAGCCTCAGCAAGTACTGAAACAGTCATCAACCTAGTGAGACCCTGTTTCCAAATAAGAAATAAAATTGGGCTGGGAGTGTAGCTCGAAGGTAGAATGCCTCTGAGTTCAATCCCCAGTACCAAAACAAAAAAACAGAGGTAGCACACTCCTAGGTTTAATCCCCAGCACGCCCCCCCCCCAATGCATATTATACAAAAGTATTTAATTCTCTAATTTTACATTCTTTTCCCCAAAGAGAGCCCCCACAAAGTGGTATGTGTTTCAGGCACCACAAAACCTGCCCCAACATCTTTCCATTCCCATGAGCACAACTCTAGAGAACTGGTCCTTGGAATGGCAGAGCAAAGGTAAAGGAACCTAGTCCGGAAGACAGCCGGCTACACAGGCAGCGGGGAGGCTGTGACTCCCAGGTGCACGTGTTCACCCCGTGACCACCGCCAGAGCTTCCACCAGGAAGATAGGTGCGGGCCCAGCGGGAGACACCTGCCCGGGCGCCCAGGAAGGTGGGCTGGTGGTGCAGACCGCGGGGATCCGTGCGCCGGGCACGCAAGTCCCCCAGCCCCGCGCCCCTGCCCGCATGGCGCAGCACCTTACCCCTCTGCGCCCCGCCCGCGCCCCAGCCTCAGTTCCCCCCGCACGGCGCCCCCTCTTTTTTGGGTCCTCTTCCCTAGCGCTCCTCTTCTCCGCACACCCTCCTCTCACACCCCCCGCGCCCCTCTTCTCCCGCACCCCACTTTCCCGCACTCCCCTCTCCTCCCACCCAGGCCCGCGCCCCCCAGCGGCCGCCGACTCGCCCCGCGGCCGGCCCCGACGTCGCCCTCCCTACGTCGCCCGCGGGCGGCCCCGGAGCCGCCCCAGAGGAGCCGGGCGCGGATTGGCCCCGAGCCTCGGGAAGTGCCCGCCCCTCTATCCGCGGGCCAATGGGAGTCGGGGGCGGGGCCGCGGCGCAGGCGCCGGAAGCGGGGAGGCGCCGAGGGGACGTCGCGTCGCCGCGCCGGGTCTAGAGCAGCTGCCGGAGCCGCCTGAGGGACCGCCGCCCCCGCTGCCGCGCCATGGCCGAGAGCGACTGGGACACCGTGACGGTGCTGCGCAAGAAGGGCCCCACGGCCGCGCAGGCCAAGTCTAAGCAGGTGCCTGGCCGGCCGGGGAGCGCAGGGCCGGGCCGGGCGGGCCGGTCGATGGGCCGGGGCAGGGGGCGGGGACCGCAGGAGGGGGACCTGCCACCAGAGATGCGGACCCAGACCGGGCCTGGGGCCTGGGGACCGGGCGGGGGAACCGGGCAGGGAAGAGACCAGGAGCCGAGGGCAGGGACGTGGACAAAGCTGAGGACAAGGGTTGGAGATTGAGGCACAAGGATAAGAGCTGGGCGCCAGGGCGGGGACCGGGCAA
Organism: Graphiurus murinus; assembly: GCA_004027655.1. Lineage (NCBI taxonomy): Eukaryota > Metazoa > Chordata > Mammalia > Rodentia > Gliridae > Graphiurus > Graphiurus murinus. The sequence continues at coordinate 10,100 of PVLC010042844.1, read as the reverse complement.
GGACCGGTTAAAGAACCCGGTGGGGGCGTGGGCACCAGAGGCGGGGTAGGGACCCGGGCTCTGGCAGGGCAGCGGCGCGCTGAGGGTTCTCTGCCCGCCTGGTGGTGCCCACGGAGCTCTCCCAGGCGTGGCCTGGGCTGCGAGGACTGCTGCCCAGGACGCTGCCCGAGGCTGCACACAGGAGAGCCCTGCTGCCCTGAGCTGCAAGGGCGGGAGATGGGGTGGTGCTGGAGGGGGAGCAGCAGGCTAGCAGTCTGGCTCATCCCTCCGGTGTTCGCTGGTGGGTCTGTGTAGTCCCTGGAGGCCTCTGGTCAGCGCCTGGGACACACCGTGTAGGTCAGGCCAGGGAGACCTGGGCCCTGATGGTGGGCATTCGTGACCATCTCTGGGTTGTATCAGTCAAAACCAAATTCACTGTCCTTTTCGTTTCAAGGAAACTTAATAGCCGCAAGCTTAGAGTCACGTGAGCTGTCTAGCAAGTGTCTTTGAAAGCATCATGCTTAGATTGGCCCCACAAGTCTGAAGCGTGACGGGATACATTATGTTAATGCTTAGTGATCCTGGACCCTACGCATCACTGTTATTGGTCATGTTTCCAGGGAGACCGTGGGTTTCCGTGGAATGCGTCATCTCTGTCTCATTAGGAGCCTGACTCCAGGAGGAAGCCAGGGCAGACCAGCACTGCGTTTCTTTCTGCTCTGCAGAGGAGTTTAGTGAACTAAATCTATTTCAGATATGAATTTCTAGGAGGACTCCATCAGCCTGATTTAATGCAAAAGAAGCGAGCTATTTCTCTTAGTAGTTTACTGTCAGTTGCCTGGATATCCCATCGTAGAGGGCTTTGTATATACTGGCCCCCCCTTGTCTTCAGGAGACACATTCCACAGCCCCTAGTGGATTTATAAGTCAGGGCCAGTAAGAGACTAAATAATAACTCACCAGGCAGAACACTTATGACAACATACTATAATAGAAGCCCAGTGATGTGGTCTCTCTTGTACTCTGTTTACCCTTCTTGTGATGAGAGAGACGCAGTGCCTGTGTGAGGGAACGGAGCAGTGGGAATCGTGTGAGCAGTGTGAGCTAGCGTTAGGCTGCCACGGGAGGATCGCTTGAAGATGAGCCCTGCCGTTACCGCTATCGTGACGGTCGATCTAGTAACCAAGATGGCTACTGAGTGAATAACGGGCAGGCGTTATATATTGTGTGGAAACGCCAGACAAAGGGATGGTTCCCATTCCAGGTGGGATTTGGTGGGGAGGGCATGGGATTTCATTATACTACTCAGAACATGCACAGCTTAAAACTTAGCAATTATTTATTTCTGGAATTTTCCATGTAATGTTTTTGGACCGAGGTTGGTCACTGGTAACTGAAACCACGTAAAGCCAAGGCCACGGATAAGGGCGCCACTGAAACGAGCCTGGGCTCTTGACCCAGAGCACCAGCTCCTCAGAACCGTTAGCAGCGTGCTAATTGGGAACAGCAGCCTACACCGTGCCAGGCCCTGCTGAAGCTAATTTGGTTAAAGACCATTTTCTAATTTTCTAGGCCATCTTAGCGGCTCAGAGACGAGGAGAAGATGTAGAGACATCCAAGAAATGTAGGTATTTGTGTTTCTGTTTGCACGAGGATGTGCTGTTGAGGTTTTCTGCAGTGGGTGTGGTCGGGCAGTGCCCAGGACCCGTGCGAGGAGGCAGTGACTGCCAGCACTGGAGTGCCAGGAAGTGGCCATGGCCGCCTCGGCACAGCTCTGGGTGGCGTGAGATCAGAAGGGACCATTAGCCTCTACTCGCTTCCTGCATCCGAGAGGATCTGGGTAGCATAAGCTCTTAGGTCTGTGAGTTTGGGACAGCCTGGCTTCCTGCGTCTCCCTGGGCCAGGGAGCCCATGGGTCTGGTTCCATTCTGAGCTCGTTATCCTTGTGTTAACTGCTCACGCTCGCTGCAGGGGCTGCTGGCCAGAACAAGCAGCATTCTATCACTAAGAACACGGCCAAGCTGGACCGGGAGACGGAGGAGCTGCACCACGACAGGGTGACCCTGGAGGTGGGCCAAGTGATCCAGCGGGGCCGGCAGAGCAAAGGCCTGACACAGAAGGACCTGGCCACGGTGAGGGGCTTGGCAGCTGTGGGCCTGGGGAGGGCAGGCTCGCCGCCTGGTGGCTTTGGGGCCTTCAGCGTGCCCTTGCCCCGGGAAGCCGGGTCGGAGCAGCTGCAGCTCCCTCTGATAGGAGGTGGCTGTGCAGGGTGGGACCCAAGCCTCCCAGAGGTGGCCGCCCCAGGCACCTCACTTGGCTTCCACAATGCCAACCCCGCTGGGCTGCCGCGTCTAAGGCACACCTTCTCTTCAGAAAATCAATGAAAAGCCGCAAGTCATCGCGGACTATGAGAGTGGACGGGCCATTCCCAATAACCAGGTTCTGGGGAAAATCGAGAGAGCCATCGGTGAGTATGGAGACGGCCTGGGCCCCGTTCTCTGAAGCCAGCCCCTTAGAGTCCGGCCCAAGGTTTTTGCTACTTGAGATGGAGCCTGCTCTTGGGGCTTGGTGGCCAGCATTCTCCCTGAGTCTGCACACTCAGGCCGTGGCCCTGAGGCCTGCCCTGCGGGGTGGCAGCTCTCCTCGAGGGACATTCACCCTCCTCAAAGATCGTCAGCTTGCGCTCTGTAGGATGAGATGCGGAAGCTGGGTGTGTCTGCGCAAGGCGTGATGGGAGGTGGGGGCCCCCTCACGGGGCAGGCCCTGGTGAGGGGCCGCTTCGGATGGGATGGGAACTGGTGCTGGGGCAGAGGGGATGCCTGCTGCTGCCTGAGGACCAGCGGGCGGGCTCTGGAGCCGCGGGTGCTCAGCGGGCGCTGGCTTGTTGCAGGCCTCAAGCTGCGGGGGAAGGACATCGGCAAGCCCATCGAGAAGGGGCCGCGGGCGAAATGAGCACAAAGCCTCGAAGCAGTGCGTCCCGGCTGAGCTCTTCTGCTGGTCTCCCTGGCCACCAGCACTGACTGGCTCCTCACGTGGCAGGCGGGGCATGGGGATTAGGCCTGCGGGGCCGCTTGACCCATACCTGCTGTCAAACAAAGCAAAACCTTGCAAAGCGCTGGCTCTGGCTCTTTCCTCTCCCTGCCCCCTCTGGACGGTACAGACAGCACCTTCCGTCCCAGGGCATCGGCCCAGCAGTAGCCTGGGGCATTCTGAGGACACGGGAGGGCCGCCTCCTCTCCCCTGACGTTTCCTTCCCGCTGGTGGGAAGCTGCGCTGGGCCCCTCTTCGACCTTCAGTCTGCCCTTCGCAGGGGACTGCGGTGTGGGGGGCGAAAGTGAGCGTGACACGCCCCAGTGGGAGCTGGGGATTCGGGGGGCGCTCCCCCCTCTTCGCTTGTCTGCTCAGATGGGCATGGGTCAGCCTGGGCACCTGCTGCTCCCTCCCAGCCCAGCCGTGGCCTCTGAGGTGGGCACCGAGGAGCACCTGTTCACACAGGTAGGGTGCCAGCACCCTGCTGAGGACAGTCCCAAGTCCAGGTACCCACATGGAGGGCCAGAGCTTCAGGAGCCACCTGGCCTAGAGGTGTCGGCTTCTTTCCATTACAGACACGGACCTGTGGTGGTCCCTTCCCCGCAGTCCCCCGGCCTGGGACCTGCTCAGGGCGGGGGGACCAGTTCTCAGTTTTGCCACCTGCAGCCCTGGGGTTGCTCAGACCTGACCTTGTGGGGGGGGGATCGGGGGCGGGGCATTCCTTCCCAGCAGACCCGTGTGACACGCAGCTCGCAGGTCCTGTGCCTGTGGGTGGCTCCCATCCTGGTGGATATGGAATCACCAGCGTCATGGGGGCTGGATGTGGCGTGGTGGGGCAGCAGGCCCTGCTCTGGACGTGAGGGGGCCTTCCCTCATGGGCCAGCCGCCTGCCCGGGCTGGGCTGGTGGCTCCTCAGGGTCCTGCTGGGCAGCGTGCTGCCTGCCTGACTCACATGAGGTCTGTGGGGGTCCTGGTCCTGAGCTGTGAGAAGCTAGGAGGGGCCCCTGGCTCGTCCCTGGGGTTCTGTGTGAGGTCAGGCCTGGAATCCTGACGGGGCCACCACTGGCCAGAAACCCGCAGCACTCGACACAGCCTGAGCCTGGGCCGCCTCCCAGGCATTTATTAGTGGACAGGGAAGGGCCGTGCAAGTCGTGTCCCCGGGTGCCCAGCTGCAGGCCAGGCACCGGCGAGGGCGCTGTCTGCGGGTCTTTGTGGATCTTACGGGGCGCTGGTGGTGGGGGCCGGGAAGGTGACTCCATCCTAGGAGGGGGAGGAGCTTGGTGAGAGGCGGGGCCTGGGCTGGCTCCTCCTCCCGAGTCCTGACCCGCTGAGGGAGGCAGGATCTCCTACCGAGTTGAAGAGGACATTGTCAAAGCCAGGGGCCGCTGTGTCTGTGTTGCTCCGCAAGGGGCAGCCCCCCTTCTGCAGCCAATGCCGTCCCCCAAGTCCCAGCAGCACCAGGAGCATGAGGAAGAGAAGGACCCCGCCAATCGCAGCTGGCACCAGCACAGGTGCTGCCGTGTCCCCTGTGGGCCGAGACAGCGCATGAGCCCTGCCTCAAGTCCCGCCTCCGCCCGCAGCCCCAGGTTGAGGGGGAGCCTGGGGCTGCCCGGTCCCCCAGTTCTGTCCAGGTCGGGTCTACACCAGGCTGCAGGCAGGCCACCCCGTCCCAGGCTGGAGCTGCCCTTCCTGCCAAAGCCCCGGCAGCCAGCAGTGGCACTGAGCACCGGCCCGACTGGTCTCCCTGACCTGGCAGCTCCACCAGGGTGGGCCTGGGGAGTGCAAAGCCCGTGTCTAAGCCAGGCGGGCCTGGGGAGGGGCCCTGAGGCAGCTTCCCCTGGACGTGCAGCCTATGGCTGGAGGGTCAGTGGGGCAGAGTGGGGAGGCCCAGGGCCCGCCCTTGGCGGTGTTCCGGGGCCGGGTGCAGGGTGCTGGTGGGCCTCGACACTCCTTGGAACCCGGTGCTCACCCTGGCTGGGTACAGGCTGCGGGCAATGCTGCCCGGCCAGGTACTCCACGTCGTCCAGGGCGATGGGCCCCAGAGCTGGCTGACCTTCCAGAGTGGCTTCAAACACGATCTGAGGGGAAGGGAAAGGCTGGGAGAGGGGGAGGGGAGGGAGGAACGCCACCCAAGGCCCCGATGGCCCCTGACGGCTCACCTGGAACTCCTCGGCGCTGGCCACCTCCAGCTGGGCCTCCAGCCACTGGTGCCGCAGGCGCCCGCCCTGCCTCCACACGGCCAGCTGGCCCCGGGCACTGCTCACAAGCACCCTCAGCTCACCCTTGTCTAAGAGCAGGGCCGGGGCGGCTCAGGTTTAGGGTGCCTGGCCTGCCGTTAGGGGCCCCTCTCCTGCCCTCTGTCCCTGGCCCTGCTCCCCCACGCCCAGGCACCCACAGGCCTGGCCAACTCACAGAAGTGCTCGGGAAATCCCACGTGGTACCAGAAGCGCAGGCAGGAGGCCTCGGTGGCCGGCAGGGGCTCGCTGCGCAGCCAGGCCGCCCGGCCCCCAGGACCCAGCACGCCGGTTTCGAAGAAGGCAAAGTGGCCTGGGAAGGAGGGTGGGACGCGGGGGCTGAGGGACCCCTGGACCCGCTTGTGGCCTCTGACCAAAGGGAAGCCGGCTGGCTGGGACCCACGTCGCAGCCCTGTGACTCCGGGCCACCTCCCGACCCAGCCCCTGCTCCGGGCCGGTGCACACCTGCTTCTGTGCCCAGGGTGTGGTCCACAGCAGGCAGGGGGAAGCGGGAGGGGGTGGCTCCAGCGCTCCAGTCCCAGCTGTACCCCCCCAGGCCAGGCCGGGCCAGGTGGCTCCAGCCACACCAGCCAGATTCGAAGTCGCAGGACCCTGTGGGGAGCCAGTGTGTGAGTGGAGCCGCCCCCTGCCTGCACCCAGGCGAGGGGGCTGGCTTGGCAGGGATGTGGCGCCACCCACAGGCCGCAGCAGGCTCTGACCTGGCAGAGGGCATGGCCCGTCTTGCAGGGAAAGATCGTCCAGCGCCATGTAGGAGTGTTTCGTGCCCACGGCCACGGCCTCGAACACCACCTGCAGGTGTGGGGCCGGGCAGCCTGCAGCCTGGTTGGGGCGGCCCTCGGGGTGAGGGAGGGCTCCCCCAGCTCTGGGCCCTGGCACTCACCCTCCACGCCTGCTTGGCCTGCACGCCCACGCTGCCCAGGCGCCAGGCAGACCCGCCGCGGCCGCCCATGCTCAACACCTGGCGCCTCCTGCCTTCTTCCACGAGGACCCGCAGGGTGCCTGCCGAGCCGACAGCCAGCCCAGGTCAGCAGCCGTGCGGCGGGGTGCCCGCCCGAGGAATGTGGGGTCCCTGGGCCCGCCACGGCGCCTTACCTGGGTTGCGGAGGCTCAGGTGGTACCAGAAGCTCAGGCAGGCGGGCTGGGCCAGGGGCGGGTGCTCCTCGGAGGTCAGGGAGGCCACGCGGCCCTGGGGCAGCGCGTCCGGGCTCGTGTCCACCACCATGTAGTACCCTGGGGGACCGGCGTCAGCTGCCCGCCCCTGCCGACCCTGCAGCCCGTGCCCACCCCTGCCAGACCCCGTACCTCGGGCCGTCTCTGTGGTGTGGTCTGCCCAGGGCCCCAGGGTGCCAGGGCCAGAGGCATTGGCCTGGCGCCTCCACAGGCCCTGCCCTCCCGTGGAGAAGCCGCAGGCCGAGTCCTCAAAGGAGCAGCGCTGGGGGGCCCAGCAGGGCCCGGGCCGCACAGCCACGTCGTCCAGCCCCATGGTGCCGTGGAACCCGTCCCGGAGGCCCTCGAACAGCAGCTGGGGACAGGGGGGGTCAGTGGGCTGGGCCTGCCCCACAGCCCTGTGTCTGGTGCCAGGCTCACCTGGTACGTGATGCTGGGCTCCAGCTGGTGGTAGAGGGTGGCCCAGGCCTGGTGCCAGCGGTTGCCATGTGTGCCTGAGCGAGACCACAGCTGCACGTCCTTCTCCCCGTCCCTCCTCAAGGCCAGGCGCAGGGTCCCTGCGGGGTGGTGGGGTTGGAGAGGACCAGCCCCCAAGTCCTGATCCCCAGGGCTCCAATGGACCCCACACGCATCCCTGGCCTCCTCGGGGCCCTGTCTGCTCCAAGACTCTCACCGATTTGGGGCCCGTAGAGGTGGTACCAGAAGCTGAGACACTCCTGGGCGGCTGCCGGTGCCTGGGGCCCTGTGAGCAGCTGAGCCCCTTGGCCGCGGGCAGGGGGACTCGTAGGGTCCAGCAGCATTGAAAAGCCTGCAGGAGGACCCAAGGCCGGGCTGCAGCGGTGACCCACCAGGTCGGAGGGTCCCCCCACGGTTGACGGCCCCTACCTTGGCCGGTGGTGTGGTCATACTCGGGGCCGTGGCTCTTAACCCGGCGCCAGTGAGAGTCTGTGAGGTGGGCTGGGTGCCAGCCGCAGGTGTCCCGCTCGAAGTTACAGGAAACCTCTGGGGGGGCAGGGTGGGGTCAGCACCCGACCTACCTGTACACCCTCCAGGTCCCTGAGCAGGTAGAGGCTGCTGGGGGCACCTGCAGGTGGGCGTGGTGGTAGCCCCAGAAAGAGATGGGGGTGGCAGGAGGGACCCCCAGGAAGGATGGGGTGGCAGGAGGGACCCCTGTGGGAATGGAGGCGGGGAGGAGGGACTCCAGCGGGGCCGGGAGGGGTGGGAGGGACCTCTGTCTTTCTCGGTGGTCACTGTAGGGCTGCAGTCCCTTAGGGTCACGTTGTCCACCCCGGCCCCCTGCTGGCCAGGGCCATCCAAGTCCACCAGACTGACAAGCTCCAGCTTCAAGGGGGCAGAGGGAGGGCAGCTGTGAGTCAGGGCAGGTTCGGGGTAGCCCCCAGTCCCGGGTCACCCTCCTCACCCTGAAGGGCCGGTGGCGTGCTCCAAGGAGAACCGTGTCCACTGTCCAGTCCCCGGTACTGTGGCTCGGGGCCTGCCACACCAGCTCGCGGGAACCACTCTCCACCACCACCAGTGCCAGGAAGCCTGGCCGAGGGGTCACCATGGTGGACCTTCCCAGGACCCCTCCCCCATGCAGGGTGCACCCCGGGACTGCGCAGGGAATGTGGGGTGGGCAGTACCTCTCGGGTGACTGTGAAAATAGTAAGCCATGTGGAGTTCACAGCGGGGGCCGGAGGGGCCCAGGGCTGGGGTGAGGGCCCGGGCCTCAGCCCTCAGCTGCCCCCAGGCCCTCTGCAGGGACAGGAAGTGCCCTGGGGGAGAGCCAGGCCCTCAGAGCCCTGTTCCTGCCAGAGCAGCCCTCTGCTGCTCAGGGACCCTCCGGTTCGGAAGGCCTCGTGTGGGCGCCCCGGGCCTCACCCGCAGCTGCCCTGCTGGCGTCTCTTCCAGGCCCCAAGCCCTCCTGGACTGCCCGTCGCTGCCACTGCAGCCGCCCCACGCTGACATCCTCCCAGCCCCCGGCCGTGGCAGTCTCAAAGTCCGTGGTGCCTGCGAGGACGGAGGTGCTGAAGGCCAGGCCCATCCCTGCCTTCCCGGCTCCTGCGTGGGCAGAGAGCTGCACAGGCTGCACAGGTTGGGGTCTGGGGTGTCGCCTGCCCTCACCACACTCCTGCTCGTCCTCGCCTGCCACGCACTGCTCCTGGAAGTCACACAGCTGCTCTAGGGGCAAGCACAGGTCCCCGCAGGAGACGTGTCCCGGCTTGCAGGCACCCCCAGATCGCGGGCTGGACGGCTGGGGCTGGGGGGACTGAGCCCAGGATGCAGGGGTTGGTGGCTGCAGAGCAGAACTCTCTGTGGGTAGAACTGAGGGTCAGGCGGCGGGCGATGGGGCGGGGGCGCCCTGCTTTTCCCGGGCAGGGCGGGGGCTCGGGCAGGTCACCTGGAGCTACTCTGCAGTAGTTGGACAGGATGAGGTCGTCCAGGGCCAGCACGCCTCCAGGACCCGTCTCCCCAACCAGGAGGATCTGAGGGCCGGCGGGCTCAGCTCAGGGGCCACCTCGGCCCTCCCTGAGGTCCGCCACCTGCTAGCCACTGCCCATTCTTTGTAAGTTGCTGGGTACCCTCCACCCCTCCCCTCCAGGGTATCTAGGCGGGGCTGTCTTTAAAGCCCTGGGGCTCCCCGCCCCTGCTCTGACAGCCGGAGCCCTAGATCCCACCCCTCCATGGCCCCTTGGCTCTGCCTGGCCGGCCTCACCCGGAAGGGCTGGGCACTCCGGACATCAACCCTGTCCCGGACCCAGGCAGCTCCCAGCTCCCCGCGGCGCCTCCGCAGAAGGACAGGATCCTGGGGGGCCCCGGGCCCCTGAGTCTGCAGGAGCAGCTGGAGGCAGCCCGCCTCGGCGCCGTGCAGGAAGTGATAGAAGAGGAGCTAGAAGAGACCTGGAGTGGGTCAGGGGCCTCCAGCGGTGGGCCAGGCAACCCGCCCCTTGCCCCGGCTCACCGAGCAGTCGTGAGAGCCCGTGGCTTGGAAGGTGGGGCTGGAGAGGACGGCAGGGGAGTCGGGCCTGGCTGTGGAGACCAGGAAGGAGCCTGCGGGAGAGGGCAGGCGTGGGCCAGTGTTGCTGCGCCGTGGAGGCGGGCCGGGGCCAGGTCCCCCGGGGCCTCACCCTGGGCGCTGTTCCGGCTGTGGTCTCGGCGCGGCCAGGCGGGCTCCTCAGGGCCGCCGGCACTGCGGTTCCGAGCCCAGCCCCCGGAGTGGTTCCACAGGCCCAGGCCCGTCTCAAAGTCGGTGGCTGTGTGGTGGCCTGCAAGGGCGATGGGCAGAGCTGTCAGGGCTCCTGCAGCCACGGGGCCCAGCTCCAGGGCGGACTCTGGCTACCGCACCTCGAGTGACGGGCCATGGCCCACCCTCCCAGACAGGCCCCCGGTGCCCTCCGAGGGGCCCTGGAGGTCGGGGTCTCCCGCTGCCCCGGCCCAGCCCCGGGGGTCCCGGCCTCACTGCAGGTAAGCGGGTCCTCGTCAGAGTCGTCCCCACAGTTGTCCTCCCCGTCGCACAGCTGGTGGGGTTCCACGCAGGCCTTGTTCCGGCAGGGGCGGTGCCCCAGGGGGCAGGTGGCCTGGGGGACTTGGGGGGGAGGGCTAACCTTCACCCTGGCCCCAAGACCCAGAGTGGGGGCGGCTGGGGAAAGGCCTGGGAGGCTCTGAGCAGGG
>PVLC010042843.1:0-12771 GCA_004027655.1 Graphiurus murinus | reverse complement strand
CTGCTTCCCCTCTTTCCTCCCCACACGTTAGTGAAATTGGTAATAATACCTTCACATATTGCCGTTGCATTCTTTGAACTGTTTTCTTCCTCAATCCTCCCTCTTCCTCTCCCCAGATTCCTTCCCCAGTCCTTTCCATTACTCTACACATCTCTCTCTCTCTCTCTCTCTCTCTCTCTCTCTCTCTCTCTCTCTCTCTCTCTCTCTGTATTAAAGTCCCTTATCTGTTTCCTACTTTCTCTCTAGCTTCCACATATGAGAGAAAACATATAACCTTTGGCCTTCTGAGATTGGCTGATCTCACTTAGCATAGAATTTTCTAGTTCCATCCACTTTTCTGGAAAGGACAGGATTTTGCTCTTCATGACTGAGTAAAATTCCACTGTGTAATATACCACATTTTCTTTATCCATTCATCTGTTGACAGACACCTGGCTTGGTTCTATAACTTGGCTACTGTGAGTTGTGCTGCTATAAACATGTATATACCTGTATCATTATAGTATTCAGACTTTAATTCTTTTGGAAAGATACAGAGGAATTGTGTAGCTGGGTCATATAATTCCATTCCTAGTTTTTTTGAGGAAACTCCAAACTGATCTCCATAGTGGTTGTACTAATTTACAATCCCTCCAACAGTGTATAAGAGTTCCTAGTTTCCTACATCCTCACCAGCTTTTATTTTTGTTTATATTCTTGATGATTGCCATTCTAACTGGAATTAGATGGAATCTCAGTGTAGCTTTGGTTTGCATTTCCCTAATTGCTAGTGATGTTAAACATTTTTTCATATATTTATTGGCCAATTATATTTCTTCTTTTAAGAAGTGTCTATTCAGTTCAATTGCCCATTTTTTAACTGGTTTTTTTTTTTTTTAGTGTTAAGTTTTTTGGGTTCTTTATATATTCTAGATATTAGTCCTCTATCAGATGAATAAGCTGCAAAAGACTTTATAGTGAGTGAAAAGAAAAGCTAAAGATTAGTAGAAAGTTTGGCAATACACATAAAAAAGACTGTTTACAATGAAATGTAACTTCTTAAAAATCAAAGAGAGAAAAAAATAAGTAACCTAATAGAAAATGAGCAAAGATATGGATCAGCAATTCATAGATGAGGAAATCTTAATAGCCAATAATAACATGAAAAAAATTACTCTTACAGGGAATCAGGGAAATTTAAATATAAACTGCCCTAAGATTCAATTTATATCCATTGGGTTGGCAAAAATTAACAAGTCTGAAAATTTTAAGAGCTGGTAAGGACAGTCATACAGTGTTGGTAAAAGTAAAATTTAGTACAACATGGGAGGCTGAGACAAGAGGATCACAAGTTCGAAGTCAACCTCAGCAACTTAGACTATATTTCAAAATAAAAATAAAAAGGGCTAGAGGTGTAGCCCAGAGGTATAATTCCTGTGTTCAAACTCTAGTACCACAAAAAAAAAGGACAGCATTTTTGAAAGATAGCTTTGTGGTAGTGTTGGGGATGTAGCTCAATGATAGAAATGCTAACCTGGCCTGCATGAAGCCCTGGATATTTTCATATACTAGCCTTGAAATTCTAACCCTCTAGAGTGGAGGATCCACATATGTTCCTCAAGAGATGTACAAGAATTTTACTTGCCAGAAAGCAGTTAAATAAAGTGAGCTTCAGTGTGTGTGATGGTTGGATATAAAATGACCCCTTGAAGAGCTCATAAATTGGTGTTTGGAGTTTATGTAATTGAGTCATGAAGGTTGTAATTCCAGCAGTGGGTAAATCCATTGTAATGGATTTATCTGGGTGGTAGCCTAGGGCTGGTAAGGTTTGGTTAGAGAAGGTGGGTCCCTAAGGGTGCAGCCTCTGGGATTATATTTGGTTCCCTCCTCCCCTTACTCCCTCTTTTTCAGCCTCCATGATGTTAGGAGCACAGCCCGTGTGCTCCCTCTCTCTCTCTGCCTCCTGCTGCCATGCTCTGATATCTGCGGTCCCCTGCCTCACATGGACTCAATCCGAAATAAATTTTCTTTCCTCTAAGTTACATGGTCAATCTTTTAGATTATAGCTGTAAGAATACTATGGATACAGTATGCTATTGACTAAAGCAATTTGCATAAGTACACGTGCAGTATATCATTCTTATGAATGTTAAAAATTTGCAGAGACCTACTATTTATTGTTTATATTTTTCTCACCTAGGTATATATCCACAAACATATGGAGAGAGAATGGTAAAAGTTATGGGTAAAGAGGAGGTTAACAAAATTATTGTTCAATTATTTTATTTATTAAAGCCCAAAAAACTGTAAAGTTAACAAAGCTGGGCAATGTATATACTATTGTATTATAATTCTATACATTTAATTATGTTTAATTTTTTTTTTTGATTGAACTCAGGGGCATTCTACCTCTGAGCTACACCCCCAGTCCTATTTTTTATTCTTTATTTTGAAACAGGGTCTCACTAAGTTGCGGAGTGCCTCACTAAGTAGCTGAGGCTGGCCACGAACCCAGATCCTCTGGTTTCAGCCTCCCAAATGCTGGGATTACAAGCGTGTGCCACCACGCCCGGCTAACATTTCATTTTTTAAAAAGAAATCTAATTGAGTCTGAGCCATTAAAAAAGAGACAGAGCATGAAGGGAATGTTAGCTTCCTCATCTATAAAATGTAGTGGAAAAGCCACTGTCTTTTAAGATTGAGCATCAGTTATTCTATGAGCTACTCTATTTCTGTGATATCTATTTTTCTGAAACTTTTAAATTAAATAAATGAGAATTCAAATCTTCAGAAACCAAACACTAATGTTAAAATGCAGTCAGTCATTCTTAAATTGACAGGTCAAAACAATACAATTACACATTTTGTCTTGTGAAGAAAATTAAAAATTAGTTTCCATTAGTTTATTCTGTTCACAGGCTAATAACAATGTATCTCCTTATCAACTTGCTCCACTTCAATTTTAAAAGATAGGATTATAGGCTTCTTTTAGTTTTACTAACTTCTCTTACTTTTCCTTATTGTGCTCTTTTATTGCATAATTGCCTGTTTCTGTAAACTATGCTTTCATTTTCTGTGACTAAGAGAAAACCATAAAATCTGCAATAAAAAAGCAGCATGCAATATTTTAAATAAAACTAAGAGCAAGTTTTAACCATTTTAAGAAAAAATTTCAGGCAAAAAGTACTTATAAGAATTCTGACAAATTGTATATTCCTGAAGCCTCATTTTGAAAGAGTACAGTGTCGTGTACATGTATGTCACAGTCACCATCATTTACATTATGATGTGAGACTATAATGTACCAATAAAAGCATATTTAAAAAAAAAGTAAGTACAGTATCATGGTCTGACCAATGACTATAAGCCTCATATTTTATGACATTCCCTATCATCTTCCACCTTGTTTCTTCTGCTTTTTCTTTCTCTGCTGCCACAGAGTTGAATTCCCACATGCAGGACTACTATTTCAGTGTGCTCCAAGCTACTTTTGAAAGAGGCATTGGGCTGAACAGCATCTGAGTCTGTGCACCTGGACCTGCCTCATAGAGGTGTGATCTATACCTGTCCATATCATTTCTATACAACCAGCATGACTGTCGGAGGTAAACCCTGCACTACAGCCTGTGCCACTGGACCATGGAGCTGGAAGACTCCATGGGTCCTTCCTTCCATTGTTTTTGCCAGGTTACCTGGTAACCTGATGAACCATGATTAAAGTAATGCTAAGCAGAGTTCTAGAGCATGCAAAAGCCTCAGAGTTGGGGCTTTCACCTGAGTCTAGACGATTGGCTCTTCCTTCCAGGCTGAATTAAGACTCCAAAACATTTCTCTATTGCTGGCTGCTGGAGGTTCACCTAAGTGCAAATGATTTGAAATCAGGTGACAACCTATTTTCAACAACAAGCCACTCTTTTTCCTGCAGGATTCCGTCTCTTGCCACTGATGGTTGAATCTTTAAAGGTTGCTTTATTGCCAACTGAGGCTTGCAGAAACTAACCTGTTCACAGTCCCTTCTAATGCTAAGAAGCAGGGATCAACACACTTCCAATTCTTTCCCAGCCTGCGCCTGCCTGGAACAATCATTTATGAAATGGGAGAAGTTTAACTTAGGGGCAGTGGGTAAGTGATGCTGTGCAATTATCGAATGGCAGCATCATCACACAGCAAATGCAAACTTATTTTTATAAAATAACAGTCTTATTACAGTAAGGTACAGATTTTTAGAAACAGCTATCCACTGGACTCTTAGTAATATGATACAAACAGCAGGTCATTGCCCTACCTTGATGCTTATTCCTGGCAAATCTGTAACAAAAGTTCGAAAACACTCAGTGTAGTGGCACATGCTTGTAATCCCAGTACTGGGAAGCTGAGATGGGAGGATCCCAGGTTTGCAGTCAGTCTCGGCAACTTAGTGAGACCCTCTGCAATTTAGTGAAACCCTGTTTCAAAATAAAAATAATGGATGGATGGATGGAAGACAGGAAGGAAGGAAGGAAGGAAGGAAGGAAGGAAGGAAGGAAGGAAGGAAGGAAGGAAGGAAGGAAGGAAGGAAGGGACAAGTAGTTGGAGAACCTGGGAGTATAAAGAGGAGAACAGAAAAAAACACACCACAAGGAGTAATAAGAAAGAGAAAGCCACATATGCTTTGAAGGATAAAGGGGTAGCTCCATGAATCATTAAAGACTAAACCAATTTTAAAAAAGTATTAGAAAGAAAAATAAGCAAACATGAAAGGTATCATTTGTGGCTTACCCTAGGTGCCCCTGTACAATTTTATCTTATGAAAAGAAAATTCAAAATATGCTCTCAGATTCCAAAATAAGATATCCTCTCAAACTTTATCTGAGTTCATAAACACAAAAGGGGCATAAATGAATTTAAATGGCAATATGAGAACAAATTTAATTTCTAATAGAAACATGGTTCAAGATGGAGTAAGCCAGAAATCTCAATGTTTATCTCCAGATGCATTTATTCCTGGCAGTCCCCTGAAGTTTTCTGTACAGTGTTTATCTGAGTTGGCTTTCTTTTGATGGATCTTCTGGCGTAACACATATGCACATCATATACACAGACCATATGTAGGGCTAACCACTTTCTCCCTGTAAAGAAATCCCAGGATAATCATGGGGAAAATCGAAAAAACTAACATACGTCTGGTATCTATTAAAGGGCCGATATGACACAGAGCACTTGGCAGATGTTTGGCCATTTAAGTTTGTGAGCACGGTGCATATTATTTTAATTCTACATATTAAAAAAATAAAGCTGAGATACCTATAGTGAAAGACCTCCTAGCTATGGTGTACAATGACTTAGCTTTGAATCCAAATCCACCTGGATCGAAGCCCACCCACACACATTCTTTCTCAATTCCATGCTGGTGGAAAGCCAGACATTGTCTCCATTGGGCAGCACTGGGAACTTCACACTGCAATTAACTGTTCACACTGCAATTGTTCCTCGTTCTACAACTCATTGTTCACATGTTAGATTAAAAGAAAGTTCATGTTAGTCTGAAAGAAAGAACTATCAAGAAGATATCCATGATTGCTTATATTAGAGTCTCAGAATTTAAGAATTTAAGAGACTCAGAATTAATATTACTGTATTAATTCCTTTATGTTGGAAACTTTAGTAGATATCTTTTTATATTCCCCAGGGATAACACATTCTGGTTATAATTTCAATCTTCTTCCTCACTGAGAATAAAGTGGAAAAAAACAGAAATGTCTTTTTTAAACCTTACAAGTCATTGAATAGTTTATTGCAGAAGTAAACTGATCTCATCAATGTTTTTGGAAAGATAATATGTCAACTGCAAACACTTTTCAGAGGAACAACTGGAGAAATCTGAATGTGCATTGGATATATAGTGATATTAAGGAGTTGTTTTGAAGTTTAAGTGTGAGGATGGTATTCAGATATGTAAGCAAATTATTTCTTTGAGATGAGATGGCATGGTTCCAGGGGTTGACTTTAAAATGCTTCATCCCCCTCAATATAAGAGCAAGTAAAGCAAGTGTGGCAAAATGTTAATGACTGTGGAATCTAGGTGGAAGCTACATTGATATTCAGAATATGATTCTGTTTATTTTTTGAAACTACCATAAAACAAAGTTCTTTAAAAAAAAATCTTTCAACTTCCAAATACTGTACCACAACCCAGTTGCTTTGATCCAAAATATTCAATCTCTAATATTAGAAAGAAAACTTTCTAAACATAGAGTTTGGAAATACAGTGGATTTGGGGAGAATCTATAGATAACAATGCTAAAAAACAACAACAACAAAAAAAAAAACCCTTGTCTTCCAACATAGAATAAGCAGAGACCAATCACCTTTTCTTAGAACACTAGATGAGAACTAGAGAAATAATCTGTTATGACATTGAGAAAGCTCCCTGAATTCACACCTTTCATGAAAGCTACTAGAAATTATTTGGTAGAATAAAAATATCTTTGTGTCCTTGGCAAAAAAACAAAATGGTCATTTGACACATGACAGGCATAATAAAACTCCTTGTAAAACAATAATAGAAAAGATCCCTTCCTTACTGAAATTACAGGTATAGGAGCTTAAGTTCTCAGACACCTACTCTGTTCTCTATTACCAATCTTGAGTTTGAGAGAAGAAAAATCACGCATTCTGATGTTAAACTATTGATACTTCTATTAAAAATGGGAATAGCCAAGCATGGTGGTACATACCTATAATCCCAGCTACTGGAGAGGCTGAGAATTAGAGAATTAGAATCTTGAATCCAGTCTGGGCAACTTAGCAAGACTACTCTGCTCAAAATAATTTTCAAAAAAGTGACTAAAGACATAGCTTAATGGTAGAGCACTTGCCTAGCATGTGCAAGGCCCTGGGTTCAATCCCAAGTACCACACACACACACACACACACACACACACACACACACCTTTTAAAGAAAAGAAAAAAAACATTGGATGGAACTAGAGAATATTAGGCTGAGGGAGATCAGCCATTCTCAGAAAGTCAAAGTCATGTTTTCTCTCATATGTGGAAGCTAGAGAGAAAATAGAAAGCAAAAGGGACCTCAGATAGATGAGGACAGAGGCCAGTAGGACAGTGGACGGGGACTGGGGGAGGACGTGGAGACAGGACAACGGAGGACTGAGGAAGGAAACAGTTCAAATACTGCTGTGTCCACAGATGAAGGTATCACTACCAATCTCTCTAACAGGCGCAGGGGAGAGCCGGGTGGGGTGTGGAGGGAAACACAAGTGATGTGTGAGTGGGTGTTTGTATCACTTTCAACCTCACTAGGATGTACAATCACAATGTGCCAATAAAAGCATCCAAAAGTTAAAATGTCAAAAATAAAAATAATATTCCAATCCAAATTCTACTCACAGGCACCCAAGCAGCCACAATTAAGGGCGAGCTTAATCACGTTCTAGAAACAGAAAATGGCTATGGAGAGTGGCAAGTCAAATTTTTTGGTTTCCTACCCTATTCCCACTCGCTCAGTGTCCGTAGAACATGAAAACATTAACTTCACCTAATGTTGAACAGGTTCCTGTCTGCAAATACATCCTTGGACAGGAAGCGCTTCATCGGTGTCTGGCATAGCAGAACTATAAATCAGCTGCAAACACAGAGACATCACTGCTAATTCTGCTTCGCCTGGGCATTCACCTAGCTTAGTAGGAACAAGTACTTTCTCAGCACAAAAAAACAGAAATCCATTTTACTTTACAGTTCAGGCAGGAATAAAGCAGAGAATACAAATGTGTCCTACTTCAAAGCATAAGGCATATCTCTCACTCACTAGATAGCAGTCCCAGCAGGAGCAATAATGGAAACGTTCTCGCCTATTATTGTCTGAAACAATCACAGGCTATTTGCTCATATTAATGAGGTTATGTGGAGTATTAGGCAGCCTTCACTAGGAAAATGCTCCTTGTTACTAAAATGAGTAGAGAAACAAACAAAACCAAAACTTGCTCTTGCTCTCTCGTGCTCTCGCTCTCTCTCTCTCTCTCTCCCCCCCCCCCTTTCCTCTCTTTTTAAATTATCATTGTTTTTGCCTTAGAAAAGTATGTTCAGGCCTTTCACACTTGAATGTGAGTTTATCTTTACATAGGTCCCTGAATTCATTCTTAAAGAACAGTTAAGTGAGCTGGACGTGGTGGCGCACGCTTGTAATCCCAGCATTGGGGAGGCTGAGACCTGAGGATCCAGGTTCGAGGGCAGCCTCAGCTACCTAATGAGGCACTCCATAACTTAGCGAGACCTGGTTTCAAAATAAGAATAAAAAATAGGGCTGGGGGTATAGCTCGGAGGTAGAATGCCCCTGAGTTCAATCCCCAGTACCACAAAAAAAAAAAAAAGAACAGTTAAGTGGATGGGCCAGACAATACCAGACTATGCTGATTGAGTAAACTACTCATCACCCCTGGCCTAAAGACATGCTTCATTTAAGTCATTTTAACCTTCTCTGAACCCAGAGAAAACTGCTAAGAGGAGAGATGACATCAGAACAGCCTTGGAGGCAGGGCAAGCCAGCTTTGGACTAATCCCATGGGAAGAGTTAACACATAATCAGGAGGCCCAGCATCAACCAGAGAGTCCTGAAACCAAGTGACCCAAGCACCTCCATCTCTCCTGACGAATAAGCCAACTCCTTCCAAACAAACTTAGCTCCCAATATATGATGAGAATAATGAGGTCAGCAACCCTGTTTGACATTACTACAGAATTTGGCAACAGCATTGTCAAAAGTCAGGGCTTAACCCCCAGTCTATGACCCCAGGGCCTGGGCAATTACTACACAGGCTTCGTTAAGGTCAATGGTAAAATCTTTAGTATGGCATGCAAGGCCCTGCAGTCTCCAGCTTTATAACCTAACTCATCTATGCAGATACTTAAGTTTCTATCACATAAATACTGTACAGTGGGTGATTTCAAGCTATCAGCATAAAGTCAATCAACTCACAAAATTCTTGAAAACTTAACAATTGTCCCTTGAGAACTGGTAGAGGTGACTCTAAGGACATCACTGTTTACAACCCCATGTCCCACTATCCTGTAAACACCCCGAACTAAATTCTAAATGCTGTGCCCTCTCTCTCACCTTGGGGCATTTGATAATCACACGTGCTCTTCCTTCTCCCTTGCCAAAATCATTCATACTCATTCATTAGTTCCTGGTCTAGTGATCTTCCTTCAATAAGCCTTCCCTCATCCTCCAAGTCTTTCTTTCCTGTCTGTCCTCCTTTACTCCTAGAACTTTACTTTCTGAATCACAGTATTTGTAACATAGCATTGTCATTTTTTGTTTGCTTCCTTCGCTGTGTATTTTCCACTCTACTGCTAAACTCCAGCAGGACAAAAGCCTTATTGATCTTACTCACGCTTGTATCCCTGGGCCTGTCACAGCGCTTGCTAAACAGTAATGATGACACTTGCTAATCTGCATGGGGAATATGTGCCAGGTACTACTCTAAGTTTTATACGTGAAACTTTTATACCCTACCAAGCTGGCTTCGTTACCGCTCTGCTCATATGGCAGGTGAGACATGAGAGGGTCAGAACCTTCGCCTCAGGCTCAGCCAGTCAACAGGGGAGGAGCCAGGATTTTAACTCCAGCAATGTTGACTAGAGGACCATGTACATGTGTCAAGAAACCAGGGTTTCTTGACTTTTTTTTAGTGACCCTCAAGGAGTGAATTTAATTAAGTTTAAGTTCTCCCTAATGAGAGAAATTAAATACTAAGGAATAAGATTTTGTTGGGTAGGGTTAGGCTTTAGAAGGATTTTTTTTTTTTCATCTCCCAAGCTCTAATGTTGGCCCTCATAGGGACAGTATCATTCCACTGAAAGTGTATGTGCTGGACCTTTTAACATGCATTTCCATTTATGCACCATTTGTTTGACCCTAAAAACACAGGGTCTTGTTTTACAGTTTTCATGATATCTTTCTGTAAGGATTATTCTGCACCTTGCTTTCTTTTCTGTCTATAAGATATCTTAGTTCACATGATTGTGCTCATATCCTCATTTTTTAAACTGCTATATGGCATTTCAATCATATCTACATACCTGAATTAATTAAGTCCTTCCATTATTGGATATTCAGAAAGTTTTATACTTCTTGGTCTCATGTGTGCGTGTTTTTCTAACGTACACACCAAGATGGGAACAGAGTATGTGCAAAGGTATCAAATTTTAATTTAGGCTATCAAGGTACCACTCCACCCCATTCCCTGATTGGCTATACCACTTTATCTTCCCACCAAAAATTTACAAGAGCACACATTTCTCCACATGTTTATATTTAATATGGCCTCTTTCTACCTTGGGTGGTATTAAACATTTTAATTAAATGAGTCATTTTAAAGTATGCATATTACCAGCATGATAGTACTGTGTGCAACAGGGAAGATGTGGAGGTTAAGTTGATGCTGTTGGTAATGTTGACAAATGGCGGCGACACTGGGATGCTCAAACACTTCATCCAAAAAACCTGGACGAAGGCCTAACTCATCTCTCAAAAGGCTAAGAATAGTCACCACCTGGACTTTGAAAAGGTGACCTCAGGTAACAAACTCTAAATCTCTTTACCCATTCCTCCAAGTCTCTCAGGCATCGGAAATTAACTATTGAGAGTAAAGGAAACCAAACCCCCAAACCACATGATACAGAAAAAGCAATGATGCACTTATCAGAAAGAGAAATACACAGGATCGAGGTAACACTATATATCCTGGAGAATAATTCTAAGCTCTTTGAGGAGCAGTAAGGACTTTACCCTTACTTTCTTTTTATAGTAAATGAAGTAAAAAATGCCCTTTCCTTCTTTCTTTCTCCTTCTTACTTAAACTCTTACTTAAAACACATACAGAATTTAATAGCCTGCAAAATGATACAGGAATATAAGAGTGGAATGACATTCTGCATCAGCAAGATCCAAATTTCAGTCTGCCCAGTTCCTTCTCAAAGGTATCCATTTTTTTTTTCTTTAACCTTAGCCTGAAAACGACTGTCATCCATGAGATGCCACCCTCTAAAAAGAATAGTGACCATAAAGGAAGAGAAAATGGGAAGGCGTACTTGCTGGATGCCATCTGTGTGATTTACAAATATTCTATCGTTGGATCTATGTAACCACCGTGTGAAGTCCAATGACATGAGAGGAAACAGAAGTAGAGAGGGGGTGCCATGACTAAGCCCTTTCTTTCTTTTTTTTTTTTTTTTTTTTTTTTTGCAGTACTGGGGATTGAACTCAGGGGCATTCTACCTCTGAGCTATACCCCCAGCCCGATTTTTTATTCTTTATTTTGAAACAGGGTCTCATTAAGTTGCGGAGTGCCTCACTAGGTAGCTGAGGCTGGCCGAGAACCCAGATCCTCCGGTCTCAGCCTCCCAAATGCTGGGATTACAAGGGTGCACCACCACACCCAGCTGACTAAGCCCTTTCTTATCCAGCAATCTAAGGCACGAGGATGGGAACTGAGGCTTAATGGCTCCAAAGTCTATTTCCTCATTGTACCCCTCTGCCTACTGAGCCTGAAAGAGTGCCATGAGCGCTCCTCCACAAAGCAGGTTGTACAATTATCCAAACAAAGACAATGTCCCTGAAGTACTGCTACTCTTTGGTGCACAGAAAAAGCACCTCATAGGGCTACTACTGCTCAGAAGCTTCTGGAATTGTATTTTGTTCTCAAAGTTCCTAGAACAGGTCAAGGCAAAATAATAAATGTAGCAGGAGGACAATTGGCTCCACCCAGAGTTATTCCTCAACACCCCCACTCCCTCCCCAAATACAGAAAGCAACACAATTTACTACTCTCTTGGCTCAATTTGCAGTTTGTTGCCTACCCTAACACTCACATATCCCAAAAGCATGGAAAAGCAAGGCCCCTGTGCATAAAGGCGAGTTCACTCCAATCACTTGTTCATTGTTCCGGCTGCTTCCTGGACTAAATGGCACCTCACTCACAAAAGCACCATTATCTAAGTCCCCACCAAACCATCACGAGAGAGAGAGACAGAGACAGAGACAGAGACACAGATGTGCAGGATCCCCAGAGTGAAACTTCCTTTCTGAAACTCAATTTACATATTTGACAATTCTTAACCCAACCCAGTGCTACTCTGAATCCCTTACCTGGGGCTGTGAGAGGACAGGGGTGGAAGTCGAGGCAGTGGCCATGGCGGCTCTGTAGTTGTGGGTGGTACTCAGGCCCCAGCACCACAGCGCCAGACACAGGAGTCAATTCGTATGGCTGCCAATCAGATTGCGGTCATGCTAGGAGAAACTGTGTGCCTGGAAAGAATGGGAGAAACCCACAGTTACAACAGAGGACTAGGACATGAGCATGAAGTACAGCTGGCTAGGGGAAGTAAAATATTCTATAACCAACTGCCAAATGCTGGCTTAAAGAAAACGGGCACCCAGCAGAGAAGATCTAACATCTAAAAGCCATGATGTTGGTATCATTTGCCCAAGTGATGTTGAGTGCATGCATTTTCTTAAGTTTGAATTCAAATCTGTGTGCCAGCCACATGTTCTGGGGAGCCATTTCAAGTGGGGGAGATGGGGAGGGTGGGCTGGGGTGGGGAGAGAAACTATCCTTTCATCAAACAGTTAAAAAAAAAAAAAAAACAGTGATCCATAATCAAGAGCTGACAGTTTCCCCCACAACTTAGTGAGACCCTGTTTCAAAATAAAAGAATAAAATAGGGCTGAGGATGTAGTTCAGAGGTAAAAATGCCCCTGGGTTCCATCCCCAGTACCACAAGAAAAAAAAAAAA
>PVLC010042842.1:0-12530 GCA_004027655.1 Graphiurus murinus | reverse complement strand
AGATTCCAATAAGGAGCAGGGCGTGGTGGTGCACACTTGTAATCCCAGCATTTGGGAGGCTGAGACCAGAGGATCCGGGTTCACGGCCAGCCTTAGCTACCTTACCTAGTGAGGCATTCCGCAACTTAGTGAGACCCTATTTCAAAATAAAGGATAAAAAATAGGGCTGAGGGTATAGCTCTGAGGTAGAATGCCCCTGAGTTCAATCCCCAGTATCGCAAAAAAAAAAAAAAAAAAAAAAAAAAAATCAAATAAGGAATAAGAATTGGTGTCATGTGGCCTCTTCTAAGGACACAAGAGCAAGCTGTGTAATTACAAAGTCTTTGCATAGCTCATTTCTGCCTTCAATCTCTTCTTTACTTTAATCCATTTATGTGCTGAATGCAAGTCATCACTCACTCACTCTTTAGGAATTCCAAGTCTGAAATTAATTTTATTTATTTTTTGTGGTACTATGGATTGAATTCAGGGGCATTTTACCTCTGAGCTACATCCCCAGCCCTGTTTTTTATTCTTTATTTTGAAACTGGGTCTCACTAAGTTGTGGAGGGCCTCACTAAGTAGCTAAGGCTGGCAGCAAACCTGCAATCCTACTGTGTCAGCCTCCTAAGTACTGGGATTAGAAGAGTACACCACCTTGCCTGGCTTTAACTTAATTTTAGATCCATAATTATTAACAAAATTGTTATGCAAATGGGGTAATGGGATTTGGGTGGGAGGAAGGCTTAAGATTTACCACATTTAGTATGATTTTATTTCTTTTTTGCGGTTGGGGATTCAACTCAGGGGCATTCTACCTTCGAGCTATACCTCTAGCCCTATTTTTTATTCTTTATTTTGAAACAGGGTCTCACTAAGTTGTGGAGGGCCTCACTAAGTAGCTGAAGCTAGCCTCGAACCTGGATCCTTCAGTCTCAGCCTCCCAAATGCTGGGATTACAAGCGTGCATCACCACACCCAGCTTTAGTATGATTTTAATATTACTGTATATACATGTTATTTTCTTTTTGGCAGTACTGGGGATTGAACTCAGGGGCATTCTACCTCCAAGTTACACCCCCAGCTCTATTTTTTATTCTTTATTTTGAAACAGGGTCTAAGTTGCGGAATGCCTCACTAGGTAGCTGAGGCTGGCCAAGAACCCGGATCCTCCTGTCTCAGCCTCCCAAATGCTGGGATTACAAGTGTGTGCCACCATGCCCAGCTTATACATGTTATTTTCTATCTTTCTTTGTGTGTGTGTGTGTGTGTGTGTGTGTGGTACTGAGGATTGAACCCAGAGGTATTCTACCTCCAAGTTATATCCTCTGTCCTATTTTATTTTGAAATAGGGTTTTGCTAAATTGCTAAGGCTATCCTTGAACCTGCGATCCTCCTGTCTCAACCTTTTCTTTCGTTCTTTTTTTTTGCGGTACTGGGAATTGAACTCAGGGGCATTCTACCTCCAAGCTATACCCCCAGCCCTATTTTTAATTCTTTATTTTTTTGAAACAGGGTCTCACTAAGTTGCGGAGCACCTCACTAGGTAGCTGAGGCTGGCCTTGAACCCAGATCCTCCAGTATCAGTCTCCCAAATGCTGGGACTACAAGCATGTGCCACCACGCCAGCTCTGTCTCAACCTTCTAAGTACGGCTTTCAAAGTGTACTTTCAAAAGGGCTTTGGCAGCCAGGTGTGGTGGTGCGTGCTTATAATCCTAGTACTTGGGAAGCTGACACCAGAGGATCTGGGTTCCTGGCCAGCTTCAGCTACTTAGTGAGACCCTGTTTCAAAATAAAGAATAAAAAGTAGGACTGAGGGTGTAGGTTGGAGGTAGAAATGTCCCTGGGTTCAATCCCCAGTACTGCAAAACAAAAAACAAAACAAAACAAAAACACAAAAGGGCTTTGGCTCACTTAAAGGAATGGACTTTTCCTTTTCATTGGCAGACATGCTTAACACAATACAGTGAATTTCCATAACTAGGTATCCAGCTGACAAACTTTGATACATTTTATTTCCCATAGCCCTTTTGGTATATCACCATGTGTTTTCACATTAAGTTTTATGAATGAGTTCCTGAATATAAGTGTTTTTGTATACAATGTGATCTTGCAATTTTTGCAGAGGGAGTGGGTAAAGCCGAGGCCTGGGCTTCAGAGTGACCGACTCTCGCTTACCTTCATTAAGATACTGATGGCACAAGCCATGCCAACAGCACCAACCCCAACAACTGTAATCTTATTCTGGGGGGTTTGTTCTTCCTTAAGAAGATTCACAATCAACTGATCCTTGAGGCTTGCCATCTTGGATTTGGAACAAGGAACCTATAGGGGAGAAACATTCAGCGTCATTGTATCCTCTTGAAATGAATGCTTACTTACCAACGGCGGTTCTTTTTTTAAAAAGCTTACTTTACTTTCTTTTGGTTACTTGTCAATTAAAGTCACAGATAACTAGAAGTGGGAAGGAAAAAAGACAAGGATGGCAAAAGAGTTTAAAGGCCTACTGCCGGGGTCTGGGCTGGCCAGGACCTTGATGTGAAGGGTCCTCACCTTGGCATGGAAAAATAGTATCGATGTTTGGGTGTAAGTATAACCTCCTGAGGGCTCACTCATCTTGGCTTATTAGCCCCAAGAGGGGAAGGCCTTTCTTCAGACAAAATCACCGTTGGCCTCCTGCCCAGCTCTCCTCCAGCCACCCAGGATCCTATAGCAAGTGCAGTGCAAAGCCCCTCACGTAAGGACCAAAAGCACAAGCAGAGAGCGCCACTAACGGACGCAAGGTAAAGCCCCAAAGGAAAGGAACGTGCTCTGAGGTTGGCGCCTGCGCACACTGGCTTTCCACCCCACCGCCCAGGTTTTATGCCCCGCCCAGATCCGGAAGATTGGGGGAGGGACTCCTGGAAACTTGCACGCATGCGTACTCCAGAGCAGCAGGGTGGAGGGGCGGCCCAGCGCCCTCTCGGAGAAGCTAGGTTAGGCTGGGGACGCCGGGAGTTATAAAAGTCCTGCCCACCCTTCGCCGGTGAGCAGAGACAATCAAGAGCTATCCGGTTCTGTGGGTCAGAAGGAGCAAACGAGGTAGACTTTAGACTTTATCCGTTCCCGGAAACAGACGCCAGGAACGTGAAGGCCAGCTGGCTGGCAACCTCCCCGACCTGGCAGGCAGCCATTCTCAGTCTGCAAATAGCAATACCAGGGACCAGGGGCTGTTGACTAACCGAAGGGAGGGGCCTCGAGTAGCTTCTGCCCTGATCCTTTTGCCAAGGCGCGGTTCTTGCTGCAAGGGCATGAGGCCCTGTATGAGGAAATTGTGTGCGTAGAGGAAGTGCAGAAATTGCTGTAGAGGGCCTGAAGCCCTAAAGTTAACAGGTAGTTGGTGGGGCCCTCGAATTCCAGAGCCGCCAGAGGGCCTTTCCACTCTGCTCATCCAACTCTGCATTGCACTCACTGCAGGGAATCACATGTTGCATCCCCAAAGCACCATGTCTAACTTTGACACCGTTCCAAAAGGCAAAAATATCTAAGAGGTCCTCCAGACAGGCAGCCCTGAGTCACCAAGCTGGAATCGGTCTCTCCTTACAAATCACTGCTATTTCTAGACGGCCTTGTAAGGTTTCTGAAGCTTGTCTGGGGGAAAGGAGGCATTCTCCCTGCAAAGAACCGGCTTCCCCCAAACCTCCAGCCGAGGGCCCCACCGCTCCCTGTGTAGAAGCGAGGGTGCGCCTCGTGGCGCGAGCCCTGCAGAATGAGGGTCTACACTCTCCACCTCTGCCACCCACTCACCGCGACCTTTGGGGTGCCCCAACTCTCTCCCAGCTTTAGAGTACCTCATTTGCCAAAAAGGAGGGGACGGTACTGGGCGATCCAACACCCGATAGACCGTCCGACTTTGCCTGCTTCTTTGCATGCACCGCGCTTAGTACAGCCCCCAACACCCTAGCAACTTCTTAATAAATGTCTCTTCCGCAAAGAGCGCCCTATAATCTGCAGGCAGCAGCCCCCATGGAGCCCACCTCTGGAGCGTCCCAGGAGGAAAATGCAAACCGCAGACGCTCAGCGGCTTTCCGTCTTCTAAGAACCCTCCCCGGACGTGCTGGGGCTTTTTCCATTCCCCGGATTCCGGGAACCAGACCCGGAGTTTTGCTCAGTTTGCCAATTTCGAGCCTGGAGGAATCTCCCACCCTTCAGCCCCGACACACCTCTGCTTCTACCCAAGCGTTCGATCCCAGGTTGGGTGGGGCCACCAGCTCGGTCCCCCAGCTCGGCCAGAGGCCACCGACGCCGCTTAGCGCAAAAACAGAGCTCCGAGCCCACGCACGGTGAACCACCACCCAAGTCTGCGAACTCCGCTTCTAGGAAGCGGTGCCTACACCCCGGCAGCGCGCGGGACCCCCTTCGCGGGCAGCGCGCTTTCCCGCCCCTTCGGGCGCAGCGCACGTGGGGCTAGACCGTACCCGGAGTGCGAGAGGAGCGGGCGTCGGGGGCGCACAGCAATGGAATCCGGACTCGGCGGCAGCGACTCCAGCACTCAGAGCTGACCGCGGGAGGGGCCTTAAATGGAACCGGGAGGCTGACGTCAGGGGGGGAGCCGGGCGGACGTGCGGGAACCCACGTGTAGGCTGGGCTGGGGGCGGGCGCCCGGCCGGGCGGGGCTCCGAAGAGGCGCAGGAGGCGCGCGCAGCCGGGCCGCAGCCCCGCAGGCCGGCCCACTTGCACCCCGACATCTAAGGGGGTGCCCCGAGCCGCGCAGCTCCAGCCGCGGGAGCCCGGACCCGAGCTGCGAGCCAGAGCCAGGCAGACCCTCAGCTTCCTCTTCTGTAAAATGTGGAGGTTACTCGCAGGAAAGCCCTGATCTGTTTCTTCATCGCTGTTTCCCGGTGCCTGGAGCCGGGTCTGGCACGTTGTAAACCCTCGATAAATATTTGTTGAATGAAAGAAAGTGCCTAGCATGGCGTCTGTCTGTCCATCTGACACTCCTTTACCCCCTGCTGCCAAACTCTTAGTGGAGCCATGGCCTCTCAGGCCTTGCAAGGTGACTCAGGTCAAATTTACATCCATGTCTGCGCTCGCCAGGGCCCCACCCCACGGGTGCCTCGTGTCCTTTCCATACCCAACAGTTGTCGGTGCTGCGTTTTAACATCTCGCCACCCCTCCCCATCTCCTGTAACCACCTTTCTGCCTTATAAATTCAACTATTTGTTGTTTCTTTTTAACTTTTGTTTTTCGTTTTTATTTTTTAGTTTTAATTCATGCTAGTTCCTTTCCTGGCCTGCCTTTTCATCTCTTTTTAAAATGTACCCATCTCTTCTGGTACTCCCCCTTCCCCTACTACAGTATATTAGAGTGAAATGTATTTGGTAAACCTTTGTAATTGCCTTAGTGATAAGAAAGACCAATCCACCGATCAGCCACCAGGTGGTGGCTGGAGATGAAGCCCTATAAAAACTTTCATTTTCCCCTTGGGATCGAACTGAAGACCTTGTGCACGCTAGGCAAGTGCTCTATCACTGATCCACACCCACAACTCCAAGATCTAGAAAAACTCTTGAACCAGAGATGTGCTTCTCCTTTGCTGAAGGCTGGAAATGCTGGGAGGGAGCCGGGCGTGGCGCACGCTTGTAATCCCAGCATTTGGGAGGCTGAGACTGGAGGATCCAGATTCTCGGCCAGCCTCAGCTACCTAGTGAGGCACTCCACAACTTAGAGAGACCCTGTTTCAAAATAAAGAATAAAAAATAGGGCTGGGTGTATAGCTCGGAGGTAGAATGCCCCTGAGTTCAATCCCCAGTACCACCAAAAAAAAAAAAAAAAAAAAAAAAAAAAATGCTGGGAGGGTAGAGTGCCCAGAGAAGGTAGGAAGCTTAATGCTCACACCCCATACATTACCTTATGCATCTCTTCCATCTGTATACTTTGTAATGTGTGTGTGTGTGTGTGTGTGAGACACTTAGGATTTAACCCAAGGCATTCTATTTCTGAGCTACACCCCCAGCTGTTTTTTATTTTTTGTTTTGAAACCAGGTCTTGCTGGGTTGCTGAGAGTCTCACTAAATTGCTGAGGCTGTCCTTGAATCTGCAAACCTCCTGTCTCAACCTCCCAAGTACTGGGATCATAGACGTGTGCCACCACACCAGACTTGTAATATCTTTTATAATAAACCAGTAGGTTGGGTGTGTGGCCAATGGTAGAGCCCCTTGCTTAGCATGCACAAAGCCTTGGGTTGGATCCCCAATATGACAAAAAATGAATAAATAAAATTTTAAAAATTCTAGCCGGGGCCAGGTGCGGTGGCTCACGTTTGAGACTGAAGGATCTGGGTTCATGGCCAGCCTCAGCTACTTAGTGAGGCTCTCCATGACGTAGTGAGGCCCTGTTTCAAAATAAAGAATAAAAAATAGGACTCGGAGGTAAAATGCCCCTGGGTTCAACCCCCAGTACTGAAAAAAAAAAAAAAATCCTAGCCGGGCATAGTGGCACACGCTTGTAATTCCAGTACTAGGGAGGCTGAGACAGGAGAATGGCAAGTTTGCAGCCAGCCTTAGCTACTTAGTGAGGCTCTCTGCAACTTAGTGAGACCCTGTTTCAAAATAAAGAATATAAAATAGGGCTGGGGGTATAGCTCAGAGGTAGAATGCCCCTGGGTCTAATCCCCAGTACCGCAAAAAAAAAAAAAAAAAAAAAATCCTAGCTGGGCATGGTGGTGCATGCCTGTAACCCCAGTACTTGGGAGATTGAGACAGGAGGATTGCAGATTCAAGGCCAGCCTCAGAAACTTAGTGAGGTCCTCCATAACTTAGTGAAACCCTGTTTCAAAATAAATCATAAAAATAGGGCTGGGGGAAGCCGGGCGTGGTGGTGCACGCTTGTAATCCCAGCATTCGGGAGGCTGAGACCGAAGGATCTGGGTTCGCAGCCAACCTCAGCTACCTAGTGAGGCACTCTGCAACTTAGTGAGACTTGGTTTCAAAATAAAGAATAAAAAATAGGGCTGGGGGTATAGCTCAGAGGTAGAATGCCCCTGGGTTCAATCTCAGCAACACACACACACACACACACACACACACACACACACACACAAATTAAAAATCTTAAAACACAGACACACACAAATTAAAAATCTTAACAAACAAAAAACCAGTGAAGGTGTTTCCCTAGCCAACCACAGTGGTGCACATCTGTAATCCCAGTACTTGGAGGCTGAGACAGGAGGATTGCAGGTTTGAGGCTGGCCTCAACAACTCAAACTTTGCAACTGAGCAATTCAGCAATTTAGCAAGACCCTGATTCGAAACAGAAAACAGGGCCGAGGGTATAGCTTGGAGGTGGAAATGCCCCTGGGTTCAACCCTCAGTAGAAAGAGAGAAAAGAAAAAGAGGAAGGAAGGAAGAAAGGGAGGGAGGGAGAGAGGGAAGGAGGGACGGAAGGGAAGGGAAGAGAAAAGAGAAGAGGAGAAACCTGCAGTGGGATCTGGGGGGAACTCGAATTTGTAGCTAGGTGATCAGAAGCACAGGTCATAACCTACCGCTGCTTGTGACAAGGGTCTGAAGTGGGGACAGTCTTGTGGGATCAGATGCTCTCTTTAGCTAATATCAGAACGGAATGACTTGAATCATAGGATACCCAATTGATGTCTGCTGGAGAATTGCTTGGTATGGGGAAAACCCACATATCTCTTCACAGAAGTGTTCTGAGTGTGTGAGAGGAGAGGGGAGTTTTTTTGCCTTTCCATCCACCCACCCATACACCCACAGAGTTGTCACCTCCCTCTGTCATCTCCTGCCACACTGGCCTGTACATCCTTCCTAGGATTGGCAACAGAGGGGGCCGGGCTCCGCTCCCCTACCAGCTGGTGAGTACCTCCCGGGCACGGATGGGTCTGCTTCCCCCTGTGCTGTGGCACCAGCTCAGTGCCAACTCCGAGAAAGATCTACAGATGTAGGCTTCTTGGTTTTTGTTTTTTGTTCTGATACTGATGATTAAACCCAGGGACTTTCTACTTCCAAGTTACACCCCTAGCCCTATAGCTCCTTTTTTTTTTTTTAAATAGGGTTTTGCTGCTGGGTGATGTATACTTGTAATCCCAGTAGTTGGGAGGCTGAGACCGGAGGATCGGTGTTTGTGGCCAGTCTCAGCTACTTCATGATGTCCTCTGCAACTTAGTGAGACCCCGTTTCAAAATAAAGACTAAAAAATAGGACTTCGGGGTGTAGAAGGCCCCTGAGTTCAATCCCCAGTACCACAAAAAAATAAATAAAATAAAAAATAGGACTGGGAGTGTAGCTCAGAGGTAGAATGCCCCTGGGTTCAATCTCCAGTGCCACAAAAATAAATAAATAAATAAATAAATAAATAAAGTCTTGCTAAATTTCTGAGGCTAGCCTTGAATCTGCAATCCTCCTGTTTCAGCCTCCCAAGTATTGGGA
The DNA here is from genome assembly GCA_004027655.1 of Graphiurus murinus. Lineage (NCBI taxonomy): Eukaryota > Metazoa > Chordata > Mammalia > Rodentia > Gliridae > Graphiurus > Graphiurus murinus. The sequence goes on along the minus strand of PVLC010042842.1, from coordinate 4,123 downwards.
TTGCAGGTATGCACCACCTCGCCCAACAGGTTTCTTGGTTTGAAAAGGAAAATGAATCCCAGCTCCAGAAAAGCGGATATCTCTCTAGAATGTTCCAATCATTTCCCCCATCACTCTCGCCCTGAGACCTGGGCTTTTCCCTCAACACAGCTGGAGGGATTGGAGGTGAGCCAGAGGCTCTCCAGGTGTCCCAGGACAGGACAGGTTGCAACAGGTTCCTCAATCTTTGCAACAATGTCCTCATTCAGTCAGGGCTGGGTCCCTATCAAAAGTGCCTCAGCTGCTTGGGTCCAATCCCCAGTTCCAGTGCCAAGAAAAAAAAAAAATTGTCACCTGGAGGTTGGGCACTCCTGGAGGATCTGTGAAGATGCACTAAGCAGAGTCTTCCTTTCCCTACATTAAGGTAGCTGACGACAACTCACTCCACCACAGCTTCCCACTCTTGTACAACTGCTATTTAACTCCACAAATATGAATAAAACAAATACCATTTGCTGAGCACCATTTGCAAGCTAGGCAATCCCCATGCTCATCTTAACTTTTCTTTGGTACTGGAGGTTGAACCCAGAGACATTTTATCTCCAAGCCCTTTTATTTTTTAGTTTGAAACAGGGTCTAAGTTGCTGAGGAACCTCACCAAGTTCTTGAGGCTGGCTTTGAACCTGTGCTTCTCCTTTCTCAGCCTTCCAAGTACTAGGATGACAGGTTGCACTGTAGTGGGATAACACAGTCCCACTCATGGGTCCTTGACCTCCGTGATAAAAAGAATTTTAACACGTGCCAGTCAGGAACAAAAGGCAGGTATTTATTCAGGAAAATAAGGGACTCGGGAAAACAGGTAAGCGGAGGTCTTCTGAGTCACAGAGCAAGAGAGCAAGAGACTGAGTCCTTGCCCCCTTAGTCCTTATATGAGAGGGGGTTGGCACAGAAGAAGTCTGGACCTCCTCCTCACAGGTATAGGTCGGCATTCCAAGAAGGTGGGCACAGAAAAAGTTGGATCCTCCTCCTCAGGTTTCAAGTGGTTGCTGACTGAGATCTGACCTTTATCCTGAATCTCAGGTGGGGGCTGGGATTCAGGGGATTAAAAAGGAGTGGCCCACTTAGACTTTTCTCCTAAGATTTTGAGCATACCCTATAGGGTGGGGTCAGCTAGAACTCTCCAGATTTTAAAACTATATTTTTCCTTTCCTTCCCAATGTCTCCTTTCTGCCTAAATTTTATTCCTTCTACTCTACCTCATCAGCACCACCAGGCCTGGCTCACATCTTCTCTTTCTTTCTTTCTTTCTTTCTTTCTTTCTTTCTTTCTTTCTTTCTTTCTTTCTTTCTTTTTTCCTTTCTTTATTGTGGTACTGGGGATGGAACCCAAGGGCATTCTACCTCCCAGCTACACCCCTAGACCTATGTTTAATTCTTTATTTTGAAATAGGGTCTCACTAAGTTGTGGAGAGCCTCACTAAGTAGCTGAGGCTGGCCTCGAACCCAGATCCTTCAGTCTCAGCCTCCCAAATACTGGGATTACAAGCATGCGCCACCATGCCCGGCTGACATCTTCACTTTAACTCTGGTATAAGCATACTTATTCCCCTTTTGCTTCCAAACTGGGACTTATACTATTGGTGCTCCTGGTTCTCAAACTGGAACTTCTGCCATGAGCTGCTCAAGCCTCCAGATAGTGGATGGCAGATGCTAACTTGGCTTCCATGATTATGTGAGCCAATTCCTCATACGGAATCTCTTTATATTCTGCTATTGGTTCTGTTTCTCTGCAGAAACTTGAGTAATATGGTACAAACAGTAGAATTTCTGTACTAAAGCCAAAGTAGCATATGGAACCCACGGAATGGGCTAAGAAGCACTGTTTTTGTTTTTTGATACCAGGGATTGAGCGCAGGGGCATTCTACCTTCAAGCTACATCCCCAGCTCTTTAAAAGAAAAAAAAATTTTTTTTTCTTTTTGTTTTTGCTTTGAAACAGGGTCTTGCTAGGTTGCCGAGATCCTGGCTATGTTGCTGAGGCTGTCCTTGAATCTGCCATTCTCTTATCTCGGTTTCCAGGTACTGGCATCATAGGCGTGCGCCACCACACCTGGCAGGAAACACTGTTTTAGAGGGCAGATTTAGAGGGCAGAACAGACTTCTCGACCTGATCAAATGTTCTTTGGGTGTGGCTGCTTTAAAAGGGGAAAATCCTATAAAGAAGTGGTTTGGCCAAGGAACAGGCTGGCTGGCTACAGAGAATAATTGGTACTCAGCACCTACTGTAAGATTTTTCTAGCCGGGTGTGGTGGAGCACGCTTGTAATCCCAGCATTTGGGAGGCTGAGACCGGAGGATCCGGGTTTTCGGCCAGCCTCAGCTACCTAGTGAGGCACTCCACAACTTAGTGAGACCCTTTTTCAAAATAAAGAATAAAAAATAGGGCTGGGGGTGTAGCTCGGAGGTAGAATATCCCTGAGTTCAATCCCCAGTACCGCAAAAAAAAAAAAAAAAAAAAAAAAAAAAGATTTTTCTTAAGTGGACCTGGCCAGAAAATGGGGTCCACCCAAAGCACAGCGCCAAGTTTATTTATTTTTATATTTATTTATTTATTGCGGTACTGGGAATTGAACCCAGGGGCATTCTACCTTTGAGCTATACCTCCAGCCCTATTTTTTATTCTTTATTCGGAAACAGAGTCTCACTAAGTTGCAGAGGGCCTCACTAAGTAGCTGAGGCTGGCTGCAAACCTGCGATCCTCCTGTCTCAGCCTCCCAAGTCCTGGGATTACAAGCCTGGGCTACCACACCCCAGCAGCGCAGTTATTCTTTCACTCAGTTTTTGTTAACACTCCTCCTCCAGAGTATTTGATGGCTCCTCACTGCCTCCAGAATAAAACCCATTCTTCTTGGAAAGGCACATCAGGTCCTTTGTGATCCAGCATCTACATCCTCTCGTGCCTTATTTCGTGTGTGTGTGTGTTTCCTATATATCATTCTCAAGGCACTCTCCATATCCCCGAATGTGTCACGCTCTGTCCCACTGCCGGCCTTCCACATGAATGCCCTCTCTCTTGCCTCCTACACCTTCCATGTTCAGAACTCAAGTACTATTCCTTAGATTTTATATTAAATTAATTCTTATTGCTACACATCTCTTTCTGTCACTAAACTGCAAGCTTCTATTGGAAAGAAACTTTCTCATTCACTGCTATAATTGTGGCACATACATTTATTTGTTTAACAAATTTTATTTTGAATTAAATGCCTGCTATGTAAAGGAACTGTGTCAGGTGTTGGGAATACAAAAATGAATAAAGCAAAGCTGGATGTGGTGATGCATGCCTGTTATCTCAGTACTTGGGAGGCTTAGACAGGAGGATTAAAAGTTTGAAGCCAGCCTCAGCAATTTAGAGGGGCCTTCAGCAACTTAGGGAGACTTTCAAATTTTGAAGAAAGAAAGGCTAGGGGGTATGGCTCACAGGTAGAATGCCCCTGGGTTCAATTCCCTGTACCACCACCACCACCACCACCAAAAAAGAGCAGGAGCATAAAGGCTGAAGCAGAAGCATCACTTGAGCTCACAGAATTCAAGATAATCCTGGGTAACATTGCAAGACTCTAGCCTGGCACGCCCATAATCCCAGTACTTGGGAGGCTGAGGTAGGAAAATTGCAGGTTCCAGACCAACCTCCAGATCAAATAGGGCCTGTTTCCAGATCAAATAGGGCAGGGGATGTAGTTCAGGGTATAATGCCCCTGGGTTTAATCCCTGGTACCATACATACAAAACAAACAAACAACATAGCAAGTCCCTGTCTAAAGGAGGAGGAGGACAAAAAGGAGGAGGAGGAGAAGAAACATTTATAAACCTCCAAAGACTTTACTGTTTAATGGTAGAGACTAACAGCATTCCCTTCAATAGTTAAAATGCAATATAGAAGCCAGGTATGAAGCCGGGCGTGATGGCGCACGCTTGTAATCCCAGGATTCGGGAGGCTGAGACCGGAGGATCCGGGTTCGAGGCCAGCCTCAGCTACCTAGTGAGGCACTCCGCAACTTAGTGAGACTCGGTTTCAAAATAAAGAATAAAAAATAGGGCTGGGGGTATAGCTCGGAGGTAGAACGCCCCTGAGTTCAATCCCCAG
>PVLC010042841.1:0-12852 GCA_004027655.1 Graphiurus murinus | reverse complement strand
AATAAGATTCCCAAATCTCAAGAAATAAAAATGAGAATCAATAAATGGAATGGCACTAATTTAAAAAGCTTCTGTGCAGTAAGGAAATAATCAAGAGTTTGAAAAGAGAAATTAGAGAATGGGAGAGAAATAAAATACTTGCCAGCTACTCCTCTGATAGTGTACTAATACCTAAAATATGGAAAGAATTTTTTAAAAATCAACACTAAAGCAAAAACACAATAAAAAAGTGGACAATTGAACTTAGTAGGCACTTCTCAAAGGAATAAACTGCCCACATATTCTAATCACCCCAGGGCCAAATACCAGTCAACTACAGAAAACTTCATATGCCAGTTATTGAAACTAGTCAATTCCAAGGTCACTTATGCTGGTTCATCTATCCCTTCCTCAGAAACTGCAATGAAATCACTTCGCACCTTCCATGAGTAAAGAAGGCAACTAACTGAGGGAGATGGGAGGGGGAGAGAGGGAAACACCCTAATGCACATGGTGTACATTCACAAACATATCAAAATCAATCACTAAACTGAGCATGAAGATGAGGGAGGGGCGAGGGAATGGGGTGGGAATTGGGGAAGGGCTAAATGAGTGATGTGTTCATGTATGCCTCTACGATCCTGTACTTCATAAAGATGTATGACTACAATGCACCAATAAATTAAAAAAAAATCTCTTACAACAGTTCTCCCCTCTCCCTCTGTTTCCTGCAAGTTCAGGCACTTTGTAATATGAATTACATAGTGGGCCATGCTTCTTCTCTTGGGTGCTGTGGGTATACAAACTGTCCTTTCAATGGTAGTCATCTCCTGATCTTTTGACCAAACTACACCTGCAATTTCCTACTACCACAATATATTTTAAAACATTGGCTATGCATTATAAAAGGTCATGACATTTTGTTCAACATTATCTCAGAAGGCTGGTCACAGATTATTGGTCCAGGGATGATCATGTGACAGACTGACCATCTATAGAGTAGACAGTGTTCTGGGCAAGTTTAAAATTTCTGGGGAACTGGTGTTCCTTGATGAAGGGGGAATGTAGCTACCAATGTGGACAAACCAATGGCCAAGTGCTCCTACCATTGCAACTCCACCTGTGGTCCTCGGACCAGTGGCATAAGCAGTTTCTGAGAACTTATTAGAGATGCAGAATCTCACATCCCCCTAATAAATCGGAATCTGCATTTCTATGTGAGTGTGTATGTGTGTGTGTGTGTGTGTGTGTGTGTGTGTGTGTGTGTGTGTGTGTTACTAGGGATTGAACCCAGGAACATTCTACCTCTGAACTATACCCAACCCTATTTTATTTTAATTTTTATTTATTTTTTCAGTACTGAGAATCGAATCCAGGGGCATTCTACTTTTGAGCTATACCCCCCAGACCTATTTTATTTTTTATTTTGAAATAGGATCTAAGTTGCAGAAGGCCTCACTAAGTAGCTGAGGCTGGCCACAAACCTGTAATCCTCCTGTCTCAGTCTCCCAAGTACTAGGATTACAAGAGTATACCACCATGCCTGGCTTATATTTTATTTTGAAATAGGGCCTTGATAGGTTGCTAAGGCTGGTCTCAAACCTGTGATCCTCCTCTCTTAGCCTTCCTAGTTTTAAGATTACAGGCATGTGCCACCATGACTGGCTCTAGAATCTCCGTGTCAATGAAAATTCCCAAGTGATTTACATGCTCAATAAATTTGAAAAAGACTACTTGTGGTCATAAGTCTCTCCATACTCCAAGCTGTTGAAATAAGGAATCCTTCATGGCATTAACACAAGTTGCATAGAGGAAACCAGGCCCCCCATGGGCTGACCAACCTGTGACTGATTGCAACAGAGAAACAACAATAGGCCCATTTTTGGGAAATGTGGGATAGGCAAATATGGCCCAAAGACTCTTAAACAGCCTTGCTGAATTTCCCTAAGAACTGTACTCTAAGATATTTGCATCAACCTTCCATTCTTTCCTCTCTCCTTCACTGGAGGTTAAACCTGAATCAGAATCCAGTGACTTTTCCAGCACTATTGCATTTTTCTTTCACAGATATTTCTCACAATTTAATGCTTATGCCTTTAATGTTGTTTTAGAGTCTACTGATTAGCACATAGTTCTACATTGTTACATGGCAGCTTTCCAGATCTGCAGATGCAACAAATCCAACCAAACAAAGGAACTAATTGAAGTTGCCATTTCATCATCAGAAACATAGATATGTGTTGTCATAGTTTGGATCTAGAAAGTGCCCCAAAGGCTCATGTGTTGAAGGCCTGGTTCCTGGATCAGTCCACTTTTTGTTGTTGTGACCAAAATACCTGACATAAACAATTTAAAAGAGGAACGGTTTGTTTTTGGTCACAGTTTCAGAAGTTCAGTCCATGGTGGACCAGTTCTGCTGATCTAGGTCTGAGGTGAGGCAGAACACCATTGCAGAAGGGCATAGCCGAGGAAAGCTGCTCAGCTTATGGCAGCTTGGAACCAGAGAGAGACAGGAAGGGGCCAGGGACAAGACATCACTCCCAAGTGCATGCTCCAAGTAACCTGCTTCTTGCAACTAGCCCCCCACCCTCTGCCTAAAGTTTCCATCTCTTTCAAATAGTCCATTCAAATTATTACTCCATCAAATGGAATAATCCACTAATGAGGTTAGAGCGCTCATGATCCAATCCCTTCTCCAAAGCCCTACCTCTGGATATTGTTAAATTGGGGAACAGATCTTCAGCACATGAGCTTTTAGGGTTAATTCCAGACCCAAACCGTAACAGTCACCAATGCATCAACTAGGACTATTGGGAAGTATTAGAAATTGAAGGGGATAGGGCCTAATAGAAGAAAGTAGGCCATTGAAGACATGCCCTCAAAAGGTATATCTTGTCCCAAGGCCCTTCCTCGCTTTCCATCCCTCTGTCTCTTTGTCTTTCTTTGCTTCCCAACTGCAATAAGGTGAGCAGTTTCTTCTATCACACGCTTTTGCCATGATGTTCTCCTTCACTTCAGGCCCAAAACAATGGAGCCAGACAATCATAGGCTGAAGACTCTGAAACTATAAGTCAAACCAAATCTTTCTTCTTCAGGTAGCTTTCCTTGGATATTTTGTCACAGCACTGGGAAGTTAACACACATGGCTTGCCTTTCCAGCAAAAGTGAAGTCTCACATATCCCTTCCAATAGGTAACAGCCCAAACTGAATAACAAGGACATGTTGTACCCAAGACGACTCTACACAGGAAAGACAAACAGTATACAGTCTGCCAAATATTCAGTGGGGATGTAATGTTTGTTTGGCTTAAACATATTTGTATTAAATCAATAGTCATTTTAGGTAAAGATAGTGATGTCTCCTTGTTGAAAGGACAGGCATTAAATTGTTGCTGCTATTTTGGGAATGTTCATAAAAAATAGTCTACTTACATGGATTAGATGTGAGAGAAGTAATTGAACACTGACCCTCTCAGAATCACATGAAGAGGTTAGGGAAAATTGGGTAGGTTTTAGATTAGTTAGGTGTAATAATAATTATCATCTTCTCAGAAATACAAAGAAAAAAGACTCTTTATTTTCAATTACACCATGTTCCATGTATGGATACTTATACTTTTCATGAATGTCCCAAGTATTATAAGAAAGTTATGACTATAGTTCATCATCCTGGAGGTATAATAACATTAAAAACCATGACCATGGAGTCAGAGATAGGATATAGAGCTGAGACTGACCAGAAGTAGTCTTCAATGTAAGAGTAACTTGAGGAAAGGTATGTGTTGCACCAGGAAGATGCCATTCTCTACCATGGGTGAATCAGTGATCTCATTTTCTCTTTTCTGTTCTGTGTAAGTGGATGTCAAGTCCATTTAACCTGGGAGGAGACCAGGATTCACAGATAGTATGTAATTTGAAAACTATGCAACAAAAAGTAGGTAATCTAGAATCTGAAAGCAAGTGTGTTTTGAACCAAACCTCATGTTAGTTTTGTTATTCTCCTGCTTTGTTGCTTAAAATTATTATGAGAAGAGAATAAATATAAAATGACATAACTATAATGTCTGCATGTACAGCAACATAGAATTTTCACACCTCGCATGTCTCTGACCCCCAAGCACATACTCTGTTTATTTGTAGAGTGTAAGACAAGCTCAAGTTGAGAAATATCTCTGATATTAAGTCATGAAACAGGGATAGAAGCAAGATTGATGATGATTAAAAATAATAGGAGGAAAGTTTGGGGAGAAATGTGTTACACACTGATTAGGGTGGTGGAAATGTTCAGCATTTTGACTAGAGTAGTAGTTACACAAGTATACACATTCATCACAACTCATCCAACAGTACTGAATACTCAGGACCACATTTGGTACATATAAATTAAATCCCACTAAAGTCAATTGTAAGAAGTAAAATAAAAAGTCCTAGGGTAAGAACAATGGTAAGGTTGCCCTTTGGAAGCATGATACTCTGCAAAGGTTCCCTTTGGAAGCATGATATTCTGCAAGTAGCAATGACAGGATGAAGATTTGCTTTAAAATATGTATTTTTCCCTGATGTGTCTTTGGAAAGATTTCTTGCTGTTGGCATCCTGTTATTATGTAATTTAGGTAGAATGCAATAATGATTGGCATCTTCTAAAAATTACATAAGAAAAAAATGTTACCAACTATATTCTATTCCATATACAAACATATACACTTTGCATGCTTTTTTACAGTACCCTAAGAATATTATAAATTATCAGCATAAAAATAAACCTTATAATCCATAACCATGGAGTCAGAAATTGTATAGTGCTGAGATTAAAAAGAAAGAGTAATTTGAGGATGTGATATACTCTGCTCTGGATTAATCAAATTGGTGCTTGTCTCAAGGACAAAAATTCATTTAAATTGATGGTGCTTATATTTATGTAGTAATAATGAACATGTCAACTCCCCAGAGACACTAGTTTCATTACATTTTATTCTTGATCCATAAGAAAGGTAGCTTGATTCTAAAGCATTGTCTAGTACAAAAGATCAAGTTTATCAAGAAGCTAGGTTTTATTCATTTTGAGGTTTCATTAAAGGAATAATATACTCTATTTCAAATGTCAGAGTTGTTTTTTTCCCTTTTTTACTCTTTCTCTATCTATTCTACATATATGTGCACAATATACACAAGTATATATGTACATATATGTGTATGTAGGAGTTTTTTGTGTGGTGCTGGGAATTGAAATTAAGGGCATTCTACCTCTGAGCCAAGCCCCCAACCCTATTTTATTTATTTATTTTTATTTTGAAACAGGGTCTCACTAAATTGCTGAGACTGGCCTTAAACCTGCAATACTCAGGATGTAAGCATCCCAAGTACTATGATTATAGATATGTGTCACCACACCCAGCTATAAAGGATTTATAATATATAGTGAACTATGAAACTGACTTCATATCTGAATAAAATAACTGCTGAGGTTCAACTCATTTTGATGAAAGAATGTTAATGTTGGAGGAACAATAAATCCAGGGATTCTGTTATCAATGTATAGCACCAAACCACATCATCATTGTTTTTATCTGATCTATGTTTTGACTACACCAAAATGTTCCACTAGACATCATTTATTCATTTATGAGTTTCTTGTATTTAGGTTTAGGATATGTACTGAGAGCAAACAGATCAACACTGTAAGCTTTTGCATTGATCAACAGTGCTTGTTAATCTTTCCCTGTTTAAATTACTCAATTCATTAGCCAGACCACAGCAGCCAAAGCACTTCCAGTTGCATTTGGAGGAGCTTAGCATCCTTAACTGGAGGAAGCCTGGCTTCATTTTCTTTAACTTGCTTCACGAAGAATCACTGGAGTTAATTCTGCCCTTCAGTGCCTCAGAGATGTTAATTTCTTTGCTTTAGCACAATGAGAGGAGAAAGTAATATGCAGTTTTTGTTTTGTTTTGTTTTGTTTTGTTTTTTTGGTCCGGGGGATTGAACCTAAGAGCATTTTACCTCTGAGCCACACTCCCAGCTCTTTTAAAAATGTTTTTTTTTGAAACAGGTTCTTACTAAGTTGCTGAGCATCTCACTATGATGTTGAGGATGACCTGGAACCTGTGAGCCTCCTATCTGGGCCTCTCAAGTACTGGGAATATAGGCGTGTGTCACCACACCTACTCAACTATAGGCAATTATCTTGAGGAAATACTGAATTAAATGTAAATTACTTGAGTTATTCCTTTAAGTTCAATCATATTGTAATGTACCAGTGGTATAAAGTGGTGTAGGGGGTTGTGACAAACATTTTACCTTAAGGCAAACTTTCTATCCAAAGCAGTCAGAAAAGTTAATACCTAATATAAGTAAAAGCAAAATAAATAAAAGGATTGATCCATTTTCAAAATATATCATAGAATAAACCATTCAAAATGTTTTGAGATTATGTATTTTGAACTCTTAATGAAATACCTTACCAAAATTGTATATTTTTTAAAAAGTTAGATGTAGAACACCTACATATAATATTGTAATAATTTTATTATTAAAAACAAATTTCTGCCGGGTGTGGTGGTATGTGCTTGTAATCCCAGTACTTGGGTGGCTGAGACAGGAGGATCACAGTTTCAAGGACAGCCTCAGCAAGTAGTGAGGTTCTCATCAACCTAGCAAGACTGTTTCAAAACAAAAAGTGTAAAAAAAGAGCTGGGTGTGTTGTTCAGAGATAGAATACCCTAGGGTTCAAATTCTAGTCTCCTCCCCCCCCCCAGGAAAAGAAACAAATTTCTTCTGCATTCTATATTTACTGGGCTTGTATTCTATTACAGGTACTCCATTGGAAGAGATGCACTATATTCCATCAAGAGAAATAATTTTGCTAGATTATGGAATCCTCAGATACTCCTCAATGTTGATAAAGAGATACATTTGCATGTATCAATGACCTCTAACTCCAAAAAGGGTGGGTAATAATGAACTCTTAGTTTCTTGATTCTACAAAAGAGTACTAGATAAAGCAGTACACCTCCCTACATCTTTTTAATGTAATTTCACAATTCATGGTGATTCTGTTAACTGTTCCCACCATGCAACTGATTTTACCCCTGTGTGAGATATTGTGATTTTTAATCTTACAAATCTAGCAAATTTGGAAAATTCCATTCCTTTGTTTTTTATATGTAATAAAAAAAGTCCCACAAAATGTAAAGTGTACAACTTTGAAGTTACAGTGCATGATGCACATTTTCAATAATCCATTCCTTTGAAATTACCAAGTTCTAGGCTCCAGGAGAAACTATATGGGGCACTGAGTGATGGACTTGACGATACATGATACATATTTATTAGGTATGCTATACTGCTTGGGAGTGCCCCTGACATGTTTTGCTGACATGTTTATAAACAAAATGAAGTCTATTAATGAGTGCTTGCTGAATGTCAGGTTCTATAACTAAACATATCATTTAATTAAATCTCATATACATATTGCTATGCCCACTTTGTAGATTTAAAAAATAGCTTTGGAGAGTATTAAATGACTCTCAGGCCTGCACAGGTAGTAAAGGAGAGAACTAGAAAGCCAACATCAGTGTGCCTGCTTGCACCTGAGACTTCTCTGATTTGTCTCATTTACTCTGTTGTTGTGCCACTCTCTAGACCATGGAAATCCTAAAGAACAAACTGTGAGAACTGTTAAACTGATAGAGAACTGGGCCTTCAGTCTAAAGACATACATCTAAACTATCTAAACCTTTGCTATGAAGCCCAAACAACATACTTTTTAGTGATACAAATACTTGCTTTAATTTATATTTCTTACAGCAGATCTAAAACTTACACTCAAAAAGTTCATGCTCAGCTTAGGTTGTTTTTATATTCTTCCATTTTATAAACCTGGATAGGCTTCATTATTCAACATTCTGTTCTATATTCTGAAATTTCAAAGTAGGTATTTTAATCAGGTCAGGGTTTTACTAATGATTTTTCAAGGAAAGGGAAGCCTTTGATTGGAATTAAGGACTTTTGTTTAAACTCTATGCATAAATAGTGGCTCTTTCAAAACATCTGACTTTTCTCTGTATTATCAGGGGTTAGATCTGTCCTTATTCTAATATTTTTCATAAACACACACACACACACACACACACACACACACACACACACACACACACATATATTTTTTGCAGTACTGGGGATGGAACCCAGGGGAATTCTACCTTTGAGCTACACCTCTAGCCCTATTTTTTAATTCATTTTTTGAAATAGGGTCTCACTAAGTTATGGAGGGCTTCACTAAATAGCTGAGGCTGGCTGTGAACCCTGATCCTCCAGTCTCAGCCTCCCAAGTACTAGGATTACAAGTGTACGCCATCATGCCCGACTTGTATACATATAGTTTTACTTAGAATATTATACCTGCATTTCCCCTTAGTGTTTATATAGTTTCAATATGCTGCCATTTGATTCTGGGTCAAACTGTATTGCCTGTCCTAGTGCAATATATCCCTCCTCCAAGGATTTCTGATAGTCTTCAAAGGTTATCTGCACACATGTATTTGTCTTTGGCCTATAGTTACCACATGGTATTTCTCAGTCTGTTCTCTTCTGTTCTAGCTCATGTTTCCCATTGTTGATGTGATTTGTTTATAAAGACACTTGAAGGAGCCTCAATATTCTCATGGTTTTTATCCATTGATGGGCATGGTAAGAACTTAAGAAATTCAGTGCTTTTCAGATATAAATAACATTTAGATTTTATGAAAACTCTTTAGTGGTAATAGTTTAATACTTTTAACTATCATATGTTGAAAGATCTTAAGTAGAACATAAACTGGAAGAGTGGCTCAGTAAGGTAGAGTATATGCCTAGCATGCACAAGACCTTGGGTGCAATCCCCGGCACCATAAAAAATAATAATAATTAAAAGATGAGATGGATAATCCAATGCAAACTTGAGAGTAGATGCAAAATTAGAGGGATGAGCTGTGATAAGATAATCAAATGTTGCAGTGACAAAATTATTTTGTTGTTACTTATACAAGAATTGATTAGAATGTAGTCAGGCTTTAGCCATGCTGAAAATATCCATGTACATTTTTTTTAATGCAGCACCAAGATAAATGCAAAATTTTTCAAAATTTTTCCAATTGGACAAGTCTCTGTAATTTGTATATTACAGAGAACAGATATGAGAAGCAAATGTTATCCTCTGGCTGTCACTATTATATACATATAAGTGGTCCCATTATACCAATAATCAAGATTTCCTGATCTTGCTTCCTCTGTTCATGCCAGATCTCCACATTTACCCCTTTTCTGCTGGAGGCCCTCAGCCTACTGCATATTTCCTGGTAGTTCTGTACAGGAACCTGCAGATGCTTGTGAGCTAGGATCTCATTAAAATCCTCATGGCAGCTCCAGAACCTTTTGGCCCATTTCTGGGCCTTAGGGGTTCACTCCTGTCACTAATGGCAATGCCTATATCCACACAAGCATGCAGCCTGCCTGGGGTCCTCTAGGATCCAGAGCACCATGAGATCCTGGAGAAGTACCTTTTCTTAACATGGTACAGCTCACTCTTATGTAGGCTCTGAGATATGTCTCTTTTCCTACATTTTACAAAGACTACCATGAAGGTAATTTCTTTAGGATATAACAGTCATCTCTTTCCCTTTTAATGACTAGTCATAGTGGTCAATCTCTACTTCTTCCTCTTTCTCCCTTTTGTTTCTGACTAAATAAAGAATGACCACCAGTGACTTCAGAGAACCAACAAAGAATTGAGCCCCTTTCTTCCACCTGTAAGCACTTCCTTCAGCAAAAATAAAAATTCCCAACCAGTAGATACAAAGAAGGGTCATAGGCTAGCAAATGCTGAAGCTTAGTTTTGAATTGGTGGGTCAATTTATTCTATATTATTAAAATTTATAAGATATATAAGATCATTTGGTCAGATTCTTTCTTTGAAGGATGGGCAAAAGAGACCTAAGAGGCATGGCCAATGTTTCAGAGCCACTTGATTATGAAATGAATTTGAATTGTCTAAAATTATGTTACTTTCTACATGTAAAAGACTTTCCTGTACGTATTATAAAGATATAATATATTGGGCTAGTCTTAATTCATCCCTTTTCTTTCCTGTGTCTAACACAACACCTATGAAGTGGGTGAGGATTTGAGAAATACATCTTTAATGGAATATGAAGGAGGAGTAATAATAATCTCTAGATTCATTTCATTTCATGTTAAATATCAGAAAATATTTAACAAACCACTAGACATCACAAAAAATGATTAGTGGTGATGATTTTTTATGTGGGTCATTTCTTAATGCCCCAGACATTAAGAAATGCAATGGGAGTGCAGCTCCCACACTGTGGTACGATGGTGTCCTCCATGGTACTCAGAGTTCAGCACTGCAAGAGAAGCAAATTGCCACTGAATCTAAGTTATTACCACGAAAGTAACACTTTGTTTCATCTTGGTAGAAAAATTCTCTTGAGATTTTTGAGCCTTAAAAGAAACCAGTGGTCCATGTAAGCCAATATTAGTCTATTCTCTTAGATATGCACATATGGCTTTATTCATCGGAGCCAATGAAGGAGTCATGAAATCTACCCACTTTGTAATAATGCCTGTTTCATGAGGCTAATATTGATCAACAGTTTCAAACTATACTGCTTTTAGCAATATTTCTCAAAGAAATAAAAAATTCTTTATATGTATTAGTCAGTTTTCCAACAATGTGACAAAATGCCTGAGAAAATCAACTTAAAGGGGAAAATACTTATTTTGGCTACATGTGTCAGTCCATGGTCACTGGTCTTCATAATTTCATGGCTTTGGTGAGGGAAAACATCATGACTGGGAAGGTGCAGTGCTGCATAGCTGCTCACCTCATGGTGGACAGATAGAAAGGAAGAGACGAGGGACAAGGGATAAGATGTACTCTTCAGTGACCTACTTCCTCCAACCAGGCCCCACCTTCTAAAGGTTGCACCACCTCTTAATAATGCCATAGGCCAGGGGCAATGATGTAAACTCTAATCCCAGTACTTGGGAGGCTAAAACAGGAGGATCAAGAGGTTCGAGGTTAGCCTCAACAATTTAGTGGGACTCTATTTCAAAATAAAAAAAAAAAAAATAGGACTGAGGGTCTATCTCAGAGGTAGAATGCTCTTGGATTCAAACCTAGCACCATAGATACACATACACATACACATACACAAACACACACACACACACATATACACACACACACATATACACAAATATAGTGGTACAGGCTGGCAACTAAGCTTTTAGCACAGGTCCTTAGCACAGGGAACATTTTAAATTCAAACCATGAACAATATGCTAGGGAAAATTCTCCATTTAGAAATATATACTTATATACATATATGTGTATATGTATATATATATATATATGTATACACACATACATATCCATATATGTACAAACATAGATATACATATATATATATAGCATAAATAAAATACATATATATATTATAGTAAGAATAGATAGAATACACACACACATGCATTTTATCTTAGGAAGGTATATGCAGTTGGTAAGTTTAGAACTGAATTTAGCCACAAAACAAGGCAGAGGAAACTTGACTAAAATTACTATGGCTAAAAATATGAATTTCAGGGGAGATCTATGCAATGTTTCAAGTTGAAAAAATTACAAAATGTTTTTAGGACCTACATTTTTTCAAGATATAGCTGAAAGAAAAAATTGTTTTAAAATTTATTTGACCTTGAAGGTCTCAAGATTAATCAATAGACATTGTATCTTATTTAACAAGTACAAAGAAACTTATATAGAGAGAAAGCGTGTGTGTGTGTGTGTGTGTGTGTGTGTGTGTGTGTGTGTGTGTGTGTGTAGAGTTTCACTCACAAGAAACCTAAAAAAGTAATACACAATCTTTCTGGAAGTATTTGCCTACATTATAGGATAGACAAGAGCTATCCTGGATTAGTAGTATTCCTTTGGAGAACCTAATGAAACTTACAACTACTCTCTGAACAAAAAAGAGTGGATATACAAACAGTCATATAGGATTTTGCCTATCATTTTAAATGAGCCACTGACCCCAGAAGAACACATGGACTAGGAGACCAGAAATACTCAACAGTTAGTTCTGGATATATTTGTATGCTCCTGCGATCAGACACTTCACAGATAAAAAAAAATAAAAGTAAAAATACGTAAAACTGTGGCTGAATTAAAAATTATCTTTAAGAAGAAAACATAATGAAGTCACAACTCTATGAAAAGAAATTAAATACATTTTGTTAACTGCCCCTATTTACTGGGTATTTATAACATAATAATCACTTTAGAATTTTTCCAATTACATGGTTTGTCTTTTAAATAAATGAATTAGAGATCAATGATAATTGCAGCTGATAATACCTTAAATGAGCTGTCCATATGAGATAAATCTGCATGTAATAAATGCTGATCATATATTCACAAATGTAAAAAAAAAAAAAAAGGGCAAACACAAAACAAAGAGCAAAGAGAATTCAATGGATAAAAAGTGGGCCTATTGGTGACAGGGGAGAAAATTTTAGCTGGGAGCTCTGGTTAACCTGTCAGGATTTAAGTTTATCTTTACAATGTGGGAAGTTCTGGATTTGCTAGAGTGAAAAGTGCATTGATTTGGTTGTCAGAAGACCAGTTTTAGTCCAAATCTTTTACTCTTTGGCTACAGGAGACCTGAGGAAACTCATCTAGGAGCACCGGGTCTGGAATTTTCCATCACTCATGAAATGAGAGGGCTCATTAGTTGGCTTAGAAATCTTTGGTATCTTAAAAAATTTATCTCTCTCTGATACATCTCTACTTGCACAATTTCAAAAGATGGCTCAAAGTACAA